>QARZ01040234.1:57015-72132 GCA_013407115.1 Glycine latifolia | reverse complement strand
AAAACACTTCTTGTCTTCTTCTGATTCTTCAAACACTTGAAGCTAACATCTAAGTCCTTCCTTCTCCTGTCATGATAGCTCTTTTGCCTACTCTGGGCCATCCTCATCCTATCTTGGATCAACCTGACCTTCTCGGTCGTCTGTTATACCACCTCGGGCCCTAGCATAAGGCTCTCACCGGGTTCCAACCAACATAAGGGTGTCCTACACCTCCTACCAACAGGGCCTCGTAAGGAGCCATGCCAATAGTGGAGTGAAAACTGTTGTTGTAGGTGAACTTTATCAACGATAGGAAACTATCCCAGCTACCTCATTGTTCTAGAACACATGCCCTTAAAGGTCTTCTAAAGACTGAATGGTTCATTCAGTCTGCCCATCGGTCTGAGGGTGATAGGCCGAACTCAGCTGAAGCCGGATTCCTAAGGCCTTGTTCAAACTCTCCCAAAATCTAGAAGTGAACCTCGGATCCTAGTCAGATACCATGCTAGAGGGCACCCTATGCAACCGGATGATCTCGCTGATATACAGGGAGGTCAACTTCTCTAAGGAGAACTAGATGTTGATGGGGATAAAGTGAGAAGACTTAGTCAATCTATCAACAATAACCCAGATAGAATCTAACCCAGCCCGGGTTCTAGGCAAACCCACAACAAAATCCATGGATATACTATCCCGCTTCCACTAGGGTATCTTTAAGGGTTGTAACTTACCCGACTGTCTCTGGTGTTCTAGCTTAGCTTTCTGACAGACCAAGCCTGTGTATACAAACTCGCTAACATCCCTACCCATGTTCGGCCACCAAAACATAGTCTTCAGGTCTTGGTACATCTTGGTGGCACCGGGTGGATACTTAGGTTACTCCTATGCCCCTCCTCTAGGATCACCTTCCTAGGTCCGGATATGTTGGGGATACAGACCCTTCCTTGAAGTCTCAAAACTCCATCCGGTCCCACATGGAAACTGCTAGCATTCCCTAATGCTATGGCTTTTAGTTGGGTCTTTAGAAAAGGGTCGGACCCCTGCCCCTCTCAAATCTCCTCTAGCAGCCCGCTCTAAATTCGGAGGGCTCCTAGTCTTATGCTATTAGGGGTGAGCTCACATGCTAGACTAAGGTCTCTAAACCGCTCTAAGAGCTCTAGCTCCCTAACCATCAGTGCGGATACATGAAGAGATTTCCTACTCAAAGCGTCGGCCACCACGTTGGCCTTGTTGGGATGATAACTAAGCTCAAAATCACAATCCTTAAGAGACTCTAGCCATCTCCTCTGACGCATGTTTAACTCCTTCTGGCTGAATAGATACTTAAGGCTTTTATGGTCACTAAATACCTCAGACTTGGAGCCAAAAAGATAATGTCTCCATATCTTAAGGGCAAACACCACGGCAGCTAACTCCAAATCATGGGTAGGGTAGTTCCTTTCATGCGACTTAAGCTGCCTGGAAGCATAGGCCACAACTTAGCTACTCGACATCAACACCCCGCCCAAGCCCGTCATGGCTGCATCACAGTACACCTCAAAGGGCTCTCCTAGGTTAGGCAAAACTAACACGGGTGCGGTTGTCAGCTTTTCCTTAAGAGTTCGGAAGCTACGCTCACACTAGTCATCCCACACAAACACTTGACCCTTACGAGTCAATTTGGTCAAAGGGTAAGGCTAACTTGGAGAAACCTTCTATAAATCTCCTGTAGTACCCGGCCAAGCCCATAAAACTTCTAATCTCGAACATAGACTTGGGGCTCTCCCACTTGAGGACGACCTTCACCTTAGAAGGATCTACAGCTATACCACCTTGTGATATCACGTGCCCCAGAAAACTTACCTTCTCTAACCAGAACTCACACTTAGACATCTTAGCATACAATTGTCTTTCACTAAGGGTCTGCAGCATAATCCTTAAGTGCTCTTCGTGCTCTTCTCTGGTCTTAGAACATACCAGGATATCATCTATGAAGACTACTACAAAGCTATCAAGGTATGGGTGAAAGACCCAATTCATGTAGTCCATGAACACACCAGGAGTGTTAGTCACCCCGAAGGGCATAACCAAGTACTCATAATGACCATATCGAGTTCTAAAAGCGGTCTTAGGAATATCCTCAAACTTAACTCAGATCTGATGGTAACCTGACCTAAGATCTATCTTACTAAACACACAAGCCCCTACCAGCTGGTCCATAAGATCGTCTATCCTAGGCAAAGGATACTTATTATTAATCGTCACCTTATTCAGCTGACGGTAGTCCACACACAACCTCATAGTCTCGTCCTTCTTCTTCACTAACAACATGGGTGCTCCCCATGGAGATACACTAGGCCGCACAAACTGCTTATCCAACAGGTTTTCCAACTACTTTTTAAGCTCGGCTAGCTCTAAGGGAGACATCCTATAGGGGGCTACAGATATAGGTTCACCAAATCTATGGAAGACTCCACCTCTCTCTCAGGTGATAACCCGGATACATCCTCAAGAAACACTCTCGGGAATTCTCTCACAATAGGAAGGTCGGCTAGAGGGACCTCGGTCTCTACCTCCGAGTTCGATAAGATCATGTATACTTGAGCATCTTCTTTCAACAATGACATAGCCCAATTGGCCGAGATGAACATTCCTTTTTCTCTCACATCCGAGTTGCCAAACGCAACTATTTTATCATAGCAATTTAACAAGACCTGGTTGAAAGATAACCAGCCCATACCCAAAATAACGTCAATCAAGCTAAGAGGCAAACAAAGCAGATCAACCCAGAAGTTTCTATCAGAAATTTCCACAAGGTAGTCTAAACATACCTCGGAAGTCAACACAAACCCACTAGTCGGGATCTCAACCACAAGCTCATATTTTAAAGAAGACACAAAAAGGTTAAGTGGTTTCACACACAACTGGGATATGAAAGAATGGGTCACACCGAAATCAAAAAGCACGAGTAAAGGTATAATGACCCTGTGATATATCCATGTTCATGTGACGGGATTGTCACAAAAGTGGGGGTTGTATAGAAAGGAACTCAAACAAGGAAGGAAGAGTGACCGGGTAGCTATCTCGACAGAGCTCGTATATTCTTTTTCTTTGAGGTCCGAGTTGTGATATCGGATGAGCGACCGGGTAGTGATCTCGGTTGAGCTCGGAGGATCTCATATTTTATTGACTTGTAAGAGCTACCGGGTAGAGAGACCGGAAGAGCTCGCAACCCCTTTTTGATAGAGTTACCGGGTTAGGAACCCGGACGAGGTTGGGAGGAACCTTGGACTTGTAAAGTACCAAGGTAAGAACTCGGATGAGGTCGGAATAGGAGGGAACATTGGACGTACTATAGTACCAAGGATGGGTTCTTATGTAATCAATTACATAAGTATTTGTAAGCGATTAAAATAGGCAATAATTGCTGTTTAACCCAGACTTAGCCTTTTTACATGTGTTGACTCTACATATTCACTTTACACAAGTGACACGTGTTGACTCCCTGCTGGTTGTTTTGACGCGGGAAGACTCTCATATTAAGATATGACGCGTGTCAATTTTTAGGATATTTAAGATATGCACGAGTGAGATATTTCAGTAATAACCTTATTTTCACCGTCTTTACTAAAACACTTTCTCTCTCTCGTTCCATATTTTCCTCTATTGTTAAAGTGAGAAAAGCTTCTTAGATAACCATTTCTTGACCTAAACACCTTCACATCCAACGTGAGGATTGAAGAGAATCACCTTATAAACTAGTTTCCACCCTTTGTTAGTTATAAAAACCATCAGGTGAGGAGATCATTTCTTCAAAGAAAGTGCAAAGTTTCAACCTTTAAGAGTTATAAGGCACTTTAAGGACATCCAAGCTTTGAGAAGTTGTCCACAAGCCTCCCTTGACGTTTTTAAGGTAAAACACGTAAGTTTTACCGCTTTTCTTTGAGTTTGGATTTAAGAGGAAAAAAGACCCATATGAGTTAGGGTTGGTTTTGGGTGATATTTCTTTGGAAAAATATGTTTAGGAGGTTGTTGTGATGAAGGTCTAACCTTGAAAGCTAACTTTTCTGGGTTTTAGGTATTTTGCTATGTCCAAATAGATCTTTGTGGGGTTTACAAGTCACTGATTGGTGGTAGATGTTTGAGATCTGGAAAAGAACGGGGTTCCTTTCATGAAATGGTTGAAAACCTTTCTTGATATCTTTCTTGTCTGGTGTAGGGCTTGATAAAGAAGATATCGGTGGTTGTAAACACGAGGCTGAGAGGGCCGGTGATGTGACCAAAGAAGGTAAGCTCTCCGTTCTTGGGAGTTTGTTCCCTTGATTGTGTTCCACCATACTCCTGGAGGGGGGTGATGGTTGTTGGATATCATAGTGCGTGTAATTACATTGTGTGTTATTGCTGCAATGGAGATGTGCACTGGTTGGCTAATTTGTATATTGGATATACATTTGTGCATATCTGTGCTACAAGAGCACTTTGGTGGAATTATCACGTGGAGTCTGTGGTCTGGGACCTCAGGCCGGGATACGTGATGTGTACGCAGAGTACACTGGAAGATATACAAGAGTGCATAATATGTGTACTGGTTGTCAAACTTGTATATCTTATATGCAATTGTGTATGATATCTGCACTGATTGGCTAAATTGCATATTCATGCTGGAATGGCATGTTAGTGTGGTTATATACATGTGATGTTTATTAAAAGGCCGGGTTGGCTATGTTAATTATAATGCCAATATAAATGCTATGTACTGTGGAAGTGAACCAGGGGGAGGTGAGACTCCAAGAACCCTAAGTTTACTGAGATTGTATCTTACCCCGGTTGGAGATTATATTTTATTGCAGGTAATAGCCAACAAACGGAGGATGAGGTCCAGGGTAAAAGACCCAAGTAAAGGTTGTACGGTGAATCCCAATTGAGGATTTAGGACCAGAGGCCGGGATGGGTTCAAGAATGCGGAAAACGGGTCTTGTGTGAGCTTGTTGGCTCAACTCAATTTTGTTGTATATTTGTAACCTGGTATGGGTTGTGCTATATGTACTTTGTGTAACAGTACCTGGGAGCCAGGTTGTATATCAGATTCCATACATAATGTTTTGTGTTATTGTTTGACGTCTTATTTATTTTAATGTTTCTGTGTTTACTTAATTGCTTTAAGTAATTGTTGCGCTTAAGACTATAAGATAATGTTAATGAACCAGATGCATACAGGGTCGTTATAAAAGGAATTCCATTTATGAAACATTTACCTTGGATTAGATATCGGGAGTTCGAGGCTTCAGCACCACTAAGAGTGAAGACTCTTCCCGTGGTCCTTGGTTGTCCAGATTGGCCCTGGTGGCCTCCGCCACTCCGCTCTCTCTTGGGGTGCGGGCAATCCCTTTGGATATGACCCTTCTCCTTACAGTTAAAAAAAATCGGGCTCCTCTGCCCGCAGTTAGCAGTGATATGCCCGGGCTTACCACACTTGAAGCACATGTTCCGGGTTGGGAAGGTAGCGGGTCTACTAACACTACCACTAGGGAATCCTGCAGTAGTAGCCCTTTGATGGTCGAGGAGTTGATCATGCGGCTTGGGAGGGATGGTGTAGGGCTTCCCGTGGTTTTGATACCCAGTCTTCTTATCCTTTACCGAGCCCGTATTCTGGTAGTAGGCAGCCCTGTCTCTGGAATCCTCATCCCATATCCTACACATGTTTACCCAAGGCCGAAAACTGGCGAACTCCTTGGTAGTTCACGGCTTGCTTCACCTCGGGTCGCAAGCCGTTCAAAAACTTCATGCACTTGGATCTTTCCCCATCCCGTCCCTGGTAGTGAGGGAAATACCTCACCAACTCCTCGAACTTAGCCGCGTACTCGGCTATAGTCCGGTTCCCTTGTTTCAGCTCAAGGAACTCCATCTCTTTCTTGTTCCTCACATCCTGCGAGAAGTACTTCTCTAGGAATGTCTCCTTGAAGGTCTCCCACGTCACAACCCGGCCTTCTGCCTCCATGCATTGGCGGATGTTGTCCCACCAGTACTCGACTTCCTCTGCCAAAGTATAAGTGCTGAAGGCGACCTTCTGCTCCTCGGGGCATGCCATAACCCGGAAGATCTTCTCAATCTCCCAAATCCATGTTTGAGCGCCATCCGGGTTTTACCCTCCGTGGAATGAAGGGGGATTGTTGCGCTGAAAGTGGCCCGATCCCTGGTACTCCACAACTCCGGGGGCTTCTCCCCTATTCTGATTCCCCAATGCCTGGGCTAAGGCTTGAAAGGCATCATCTATCGCACGATCATTCCTACCGACCATAACTTATCGCACGATCATTACCAAACTGAAATTAGATTGAAAGAAAGCAATCTTCAAATTAGCTCTCCAAGAAAACTCTTTTCAAATCTTGTCCAAAACAATTTTATCAATAATGCATGTGATTCTTGATTTTTGGAACAATAGCTATGAATCTCAGTATATCTTTTCTCAGAATCAGAGGGCTTTTGGAAATGATGAAAAATTCAAAGTTTCAAGTTCTTGCAAAAACAAAATACCCAATAGCTTTTTATAGAAAATTGTTTCAATTGAATGTAATTGATTAAATCGTCCATGTAATCAATTATTTTAACTAAAGTAATCGATTAATATCATATTTAATTGATTAAAGTGTTCTTAGTTCTTTCTAGAAAAGATATATGAGCAAAGTAATCGATTAAACCGCCATGTAATTGATTATCACAGTCAGTCTAGATTCAGCAATGTGCTAATGTAATCGATTAATTTGTTCTTCATGCTTAAGTAATAGATCACCAATTCTAGTAATTGATTAAGTTAATGCAAAATGTGATTTTTCAAAACTTAACCATGAGAAATTGGCTTCTTTATGCAAACATGAAAACCTTATGCTTTTTCACAAATCATGTGACTTGATTAAAACCATGTATGCATGCCAATGGATAAAGTTTATGCAATGTAAGGGATCATAAGATGAGGCTCTCAAACAACCTAACAAATTACAAATGTCTTCAATTGAATCGCATGTAAAAAGCTAAAATATGTCTAAGACAAATGGCTTCATCACTGTCTTGATCCTCTTCCAACTCCCTATGTATCTAACAACAACTTTGGGACAATTGCGAGCTATATGATCATAATTTCTGCAACCACCACATATTCGGTGTAGTCCCAAAAACCTCTGAGCCAAATCTTCTATATCATTGATTTATCCAAATCGATTTGCACACAAACATGCGCAAAATTTCCACACCTTACGTCCAACATTGTAGAATCCACTTGAATAGAAGTGCTAATAGCCGTGGCCAAAGCAAGAAGAATGTTTTCATCATAATAAAAAAAGATTAAGGCCAGGAAACCTTACCTATATAAGAGTTTTGTCAATCTTTGCCACCGGGGAGACAAAACTTGGAGACCACTTTTGTACTGTGAGATAATGATCAAATATCATCCATGGCCCTTCCTCCATGACCTTGGTTTTGTCCATTGTTGCGCGATTTATGCGAATATGTTTACGGCAAGTGCACCGATCGTTTAACAAGTAATAAAGTGTAAGTAAAGTATCGTCTCCACAGGGATTGGATAATTTTTAGCAATAATTATAAAGATTATGATTGAACAAGAACAGAAAAATACGCAAAAGTTGTTGAATGATTGTATTGATAAAAAGAGAAACAAAATCAAATAAAACAATAAATTTAAGTTGAAAGATTACCAATGAGAAATAATTGTGGTCAGGCACAATCCTTTATAAGTATTACCTCCTTCAATTGACTGATTATTTTTTTCTTGAAGTTTACATAAGATCAATCTCTCCTATATTCGTAAATCCTAGAACTACTAGAGTCATAACCAGCGATTCAACCCTTTAATTTGATCGAGAACCCTAACCTTCTAGCGATTCTGTCAAACTAAGAATTCAGAGAACAAATCTTATGGGTTCGTGTTATGTTTACTCGGAGAATAAGCCTTTTCTATTTTAGTTAATCCCTAATGTCTTAGTTAAATTAACCCTTTGAACTGAGTTTGTAACCTAATGTCTTAGCGAAACTAATCAGTTCAAGCAATCAAAGAACATATTATAACCTCCGCACTCATGCATCCCTATGTCTAGGTGAAGAGCAAGTGTTAATCTTAACAGGTCCGATGTTATAATTCCAACGTGTCCATTGCGAAGTATAACTCTCAATACTCATTCAGAGTGATCAATTCTAAACAAGATTATAATTAAGCACAGAAAAGAATTAAAATAAACAAAACATATGCATTTAATACCAGTCAATTTACAGAAGGAAACTCATACGTTCATGGCCTTTCCACAATAAGATGATTAGCTAGCCATAGGCTTCAAGAACACCAAAGCAATTGGATGAAACATGATTATGCAGAACTTTGACTCCAAATCTTGATTCCTAGGGTTTGCTCTTACTAAAACTCCCTATTCTGTGTGTAATTCTCCCCAAATGTGTCTCTCTATGCCTCCCTGTATCTCCTAAAAGTCCAGAAAACTCCTATATATATCGAATAGTTTAATTACAGTAACTTATCAAACCTTCCTGCCTAATTTCGAAACATATATCCATTAATTCAGGAAAGAAAATCCTAACCACGCGACCCGCGCGCGATACCACGCGAGTCGCGTGGACTGGCAGAAAGGAATGACGCGTATCGCGTGGAATGTGAAGTGCCTCGCGTGAATTGGCAGAGCTGAAATGGCTTAAACCTGGAAGTTCCCACGCGACTCGCGTGGTATCGCGCGGGTCGCGTGATCTTCTCTGGTCTTCCAAGTGGCCCGCATGAATGTTGGCGCGACTCGCGTGATTCTCCAGATCTTGTTATTTACTTTTAATTCCCTCTTTTTGGCCTGCAAACACTTAAATGATATTAAAATGCTTTTATAATGCAAAATACTAAATATGACTAATTTTTAGAACTATTTACTAACTATTTAATAAAAATATGACCTAAAACTAATCTATAATTAAGATGTGTTTGCAACACATCATCCATCTCCATATCAAATTTCACCATATAGAAATATTGGCTATATCCAGGATATCCAATGGTGGACCCACGTTAGTGCCAATGTCCGCAAGTGCGGACATAAAAATTTTGGTTTTTTTTTTAATCCTTTGAACGCAGCATGTAGCGACCCGCCACGTCGCTACTGTATTACCAACTCATAACCATGATACAAATACAATTTAATAAAAAGAACACCCCTTTGGTTACTTGTGAAAATGGTGATAAATTTTTTGCGAGCATATAACGACCATCATCATAGAATATACACGTAGATCAAGGTACTCATAAAACATTTCAAATATATGTATGCACTTACAAGACATAATTTTTTATTACAAGTACAAAAGAGTATGTCTCAAAATATACATCAAGTGTTTTACAAATGAAAAGAGAAGTAAAAGTCAGGGGTGTAATTAGCAAAACCCGATCATCACCATAACAATACAAACATTCCAAGCATCCATCAAGCACTATCATACACCGACATCCACAAGCATTTCATAAGTCAACTTAATATCTGGCATGATGCATGCTCTTAACTCAATTCTTTTCGTGCAATGTGGTACCATCCCAGAAATGGGTCATCCATGTGGTCAGATGATGCAGCAGCTTGTCAGGGTCACTCTGTCGTGCACATGAATCACCCCCCCTATGGTAATCAGCCAATGGGTGTCAGAAGGAGTTCCCAACAGACGTGGCCCCCCAGTACCTCTGTACCCTACAGCCAATCATCAACCCCATTTCCGCCATGCAAATGTCGTACGTTACGTAGGCACCATCAATGTATGACCCGACTAGGAACACAATCATTCCCGTCATACACCCCCTATGTAACATACCATCCATCCAAAGGTCCAACGATGCGCTGACCGTGGTCCTCGCAAGGTTCACCACCCGGTCCAGGCATCTCATGTCTATACATAGAATATCACCATGGCACCATCAATGTATGACCCGCCAAAAATGAACTCTTTCTAGGTAGGATAATGCCAAATACCCCTATATCCAAACATGTTCATCATCTCAAGCCATCACATAGGTCGAGTTCAAATGCTACCAACGTAAGTGCATACGTCACTCACAAACACATACAATCAAGTGAATCGGTGTGAAGTACGAGGTGTCTGGATTGGCACTTAGACATACTTTCTCAGGGTAAGAATCCGAACAAGATCAGACGAAGGCGGACAAAGTCGGTCCAGGCCGGTAGAACTCGGACCAGGTCGATAAGGGTCGGTCAAAGGAGTAAAGTTTGTACAAGGGAAGACAAGGGTAGCAAGAACGGGCAAGGTCGGAGGAGGTCGGTCGAGGTCGGTGGGGTTTGGTAAGGATTGGCCAAAGACGATCAAGGGGTTCTTGGGTTCTTATAAAATTCCAAGGACGGGTTCTGCACTATGTAATTGATTGCATAAGCGTTGTAATCGATTACAACAGAGAACGCTTGTACGACCCCGGGTTTACATTCCACCAACCCACATAAGGGTGTAGGGAAACCCGATAGCTCATTTCCAAGAGCATACAAGCTCTACCGAGTAAGGAACCCGGTTTACCTTAAAGAAGGGAAGCGAGTCTTTAACAACCCTGAGTAGGTGACCCAGTCTATAGACGTCCGCCAACAAGGACTAAGTTACGTCCTGCATGCATGCATGCATGCCACGTAACCCGCTCAACTTGGCCTACCCATCTCGGTAGCCGACATCAAACACAAAGGTTTGACATGTATACTTAACTCGACCTACCCATCTCGGAAGCCGACATCCCAACACAAAGGTTTGACACATATACTTAACTCGGCCTACCCATCTCGGTAGCCAACATCCCAACACAAGGGATTAATGTCTACGTGTAACACGGTCAATCCATCCCGGTACTCATCACCTTCACGAACACTTCCACAAGTGTCTTAGAAACTTTTCAACATCAAAATGCCAACTTCACACACATGCACGGGGGGTTCTTAAGACATCTACTCCCCACAAGAACATTAAACATCAACACAAAACAACATTCAACAGTTTTAAGGCATAACAAATCTCATTCATAAAATACATAGCTTTTCTGGGAAAACAACACACACACCAGGGACATACAGTTATTATCACGGTTGGACTCCCTGGCCCCCAAATCGTGGTACCTAAAGCTGTTAAGAAACACGATAAACTCCCCTTACCTAACCAGGAGTTCGTCTACGAGCTTCACGACTGTTTGTTCCTAACTTCAGCTTTGACCACAAAGTTCTTCTCAGCGTCAGGATTCCGCAACAGCTACGGTGGTTCTCATAGGTTGGAGGTAACGAAGAAGGGGTCGAGGATGAGAGGTTTCTGGGTGAGTTTTAGAGAGAAAACAGAGGAAACGCAAAGGTAGAAGAAGGAAGAGTAAACTTGTTGTTGTGCCAACCTGCTGCTTATAACCATGGCTGACACAGTACGCCCACTTAACGTCCACAGCCAGCAACCACAGAATAGCAGAGTTGACTTACGTCCAATACCCATCAGACACGCGTACCAAAACAAAAACACTCAAACAACAAGTTATAAATAAAACAATTTATCAATCAATATAACACATGCAATTTACTTAATAAACACACACATCAAGCATCCAGATTAGCAACTTATAATCCGGGTCGTTACACAGTGACGGAAGGAAGTGATTATTGCTTTTTGTACCCCTTTTTTTTTACTTTCTGCAGTTTCCATTTTCCATATTTTTTAAATCAAATAATATTAGTTATATACATATATATAATATAATTTTGAACTTTTTAATATAGAACAGGTCAAACATGGCCAATTACTGGCCCACCGGTTAGACCACTGACCCAGTGATCCACTACCTTGATCGAGTCACTGACTGGACTGGTTTTCACAACTATGACCGGAGTATATTCTCATATTTGTTATGAAGGATTGATAAAATTTGGGGGCTAAATGATTGGTCAAACTATTATCTGCATATTGTTACAAAATAAATTATATTTTGAGCGGGTTCATAACCTTGTACATAAAGCATTGATTTTCCTGGGTCCGTTGGATATCGAACCCTACCATTAAACTCCACAACCGTGTTAACCTGTTTTTCATGACATTGTAATCATTACTCTTTCCAAGAAGCTTGACGACCAAAGCATCCTCCCATCACGCACACAAACCTTCAAAAACAGAGTCGACTATGTTAACCATTGGCTTCAAACGATTGTCATCCTTGTACTCTATTGTTGCTAGTTTTTGCTTTGTCAAATCCACCTTTCGACGTGGTGGAGCAACCGCCTTATTTCCCATGACCTTAACTTTGAATAGAACATGTTGTTTATCCCCACCCCTGCCATCTGGTGGCTCTTTTCCGAAACCGCCATCACCCGTACCACTTGCAGAGACAACAAAGTCTTGAGCCATTTTAAATTAGTCTGCGTGGTTCCTCGTTACATGTTAGGTTGAGGACAAAGATAGTAAACCGGTTTAATAAAAAAAATGCAATATTCAATACGCATAAACGAATGAAATAAAAGTAGCCATCAAGTTTCTACTAAGTTATTCAAACATTAAATTGGTTTTTAATGTATACACTTTTATTATAATTAAAGTGAAAACTTATAACCTTACAAAACTTGTTATCCCAGGTAAATTTAATTTATCTAGTTACGTAAAATTTAGAAAAATACGATTAGAGTATTATTTACAACTTTTCTCATTAATAAATTTTGTTTGCAAAAACTTACATTCCTCTATTGTTTTATTATTTTTTAGATAAAAAGACATAATAAGATTATACGAAAATTAAAAATCACAAAATTTTGATACAGTTCCTTAAATATTTTTGCGCTTCTTGTATTAGAGTTTCGCCTAACAATTTGCATAATAAAAATTCATGTTAAAAGTTTTCATACTTATCAAGGTGAAAACACTAATTCTAACTACATCTCATTTCTTTCTTTCTTTCTTTCTTTTTTACGTACTGTACTGCATATCATTTCTAAAAATACTTAAGTAGCTACATCTAAATTTCGCACGTACCATATCTGCATTTTTCAAACAAAAAAAAAACACTCAAGAGAGGTATATATATACACATTAAATTAGGAGACAAATAAAAAATAAGAAGATAAAATATATACTTGCAACATATTTTCAAATCCAATCTATTTCAGCACACTTTCTATTTCTAATTCTATAAGTTAAAAGTTTACTAAAATTACAAAATCACGTGATGTTCATTAAATAAGAATATATAAGACTAATGTAACTTTGTGATTTGCAACAAAATTCAGGTCAATGCTAACCAATGTTCATAGAGCATTAGTTAATGTATCTGCAAAAGTATAGACATGTAGTCTTTCCTCTAAGTATGCTACTTCTTTAAGGTCTCCTTCATAAGTACTCGTGTTTGGTGGTCAAAGAGGGGATACCTAGAGAAGGAATTATAGCGCTCAAGTCAGATTCTCGGCTAAGAGCAATAAATGTGTATTTTTATCAATGAGTAATTTTCTACCTCGATATTTTCATAACTATTTATACTGATCCAACTGAGTTTTCGTACTTTATTACCATTTTAGGTAATACGCTTATAATTATGATTAATCATGTCCTATTAATTACGAACTTGTCACCGCATTTTCGTCAATATCGATTTTTCAGAAAATCGATGTTAACTTAGCGATGTTAAAAGCAATTTTTGTAGTAGTGAACCCCTCTTCAGTTTACTACCCACCACCTCTTTCTCCTCCTCCTCCTCCTTCTCCGACAGCCGCATCATCTCTTCCTCTTTACCATCGTCGTCGCCCACCAAGAAGGTGTACCTACTCCCATCGAAACAATCACGACCACCGCCACCACTATAGCAGTCGCTGCCATCGTCATATCCACCTCCACCACTTCCTCGTCTTCCACCGTAACTTCAGCCACTATCACCGCTACATCTGATTTATTGGACACGGTATGATCATATAAAAGTAATGTATAGAAAAAGAGGAGTATCAGATACAATTTGAGAAAAATACAGGAGAAATAAGTGTAATTTAACGGATAATTTTGGAAATATATTAAGTGTAATATGAAAAAAATACATATGATGCTTAAAAAAAAAAGTAGATGCTTTCCGTTCCCTCCTCCCTTATCATTCGCGTGCCATCTTTCTTGCATATTAAGCGCTGAAACCGACATACACCCCTGTTCCCATTTCCTCCCTCTCTTTCCTGTCTTGTCTATTCTCACTTTCTCTCTCTGTCTCTTTGCTCCATTTCAGTGCTTTGTCTTCTTGCCACCATTGCACTTTCTCTCACTCTCTCAGATATTATCATTTTATATCACACATTCACATCCTATCATCATCGACAACATGCCATCCCCGTTGCTTCTTCTCCAGTGGCGGAGCCAGAAATTTTATTGAGAGGGGGCGAACATAAAAAAAAATTATATAATAAATAAAAGTACTTCGAAAACAATACAAATCTAATATACAAAAAGAGATAAACCGCAAATCACATACAAACAAATTGCAAACAGAGTGAGTTGATGAACAAGCTGACAAAGTCTAGTGAGTCTTACTAAAATAATTCACACTTTAAAATCAAACTCAAAGCAATAATAAGGAGATGAAAGATAAAGAATACACAATCAGTTTTAGCCTGAAAAATCCAATTAGATAAAAAAATCATGACGTCCAAATTGGATAATCAATCCAATGGACAACTCCACTATGATAATAAATAAGTACCTTTCAATCCTGAAGGAGAGTTAAGAATCAGACTTGTCAAACGCTTCTATATGATCTCATAACAATTCTCTCAATGATGCAAACATAAACTCTCTAAAGCTCTAATATTATTTGGAATGAAATGCATATTATAAACACAAAAATATATTTCTATTTATACTAATTTAAGCATATGATTTTAACCAATTTTTGAATGCAATCTTAAAAATATTCTATCATATTATGCAATGTAATCTTAAAGATATTTTATATTATGCAATACAATTTTAAAAATATTTTATATTATACAATACAATCTTAAAAATATTTTATCCTATCTTTAAATACAATATTAAAAAATATTTTATCCTATTTTTAAATGCAATCTTAAAAAATATTTTATCTTATTATGTAATATAATCTTAAATATTTCTATTATATTACATAAT
>QARZ01040234.1:40272-56915 GCA_013407115.1 Glycine latifolia | reverse complement strand
CAATACAATCTTAAAAATATTTTATCCTATCTTTAAATACAATATTAAAAAATATTTTATCCTATTTTTAAATGCAATCTTAAAAAATATTTTATCTTATTATGTAATATAATCTTAAATATTTCTATTATATTATGTAATACAATTTTAAAAATATTTTATCTTATTTTTTAATGTAATATTAAAAAATATTATATCTTATTATATTATGTAATACAACTTTTTTATTATTAAATTATTTTTTTTAATTTTTAATATATATAATAAAATTTATATTAATAAAAATTTAGGAGGAACGGTGGCGGCCCTAGCCCCGTCTCCGCCACTGTTCTTCTCTTCTCCCTCTGTCGTTTCCCTCTTGACGGCGCCGTTTCGTTCTCCAGAAGATGCTTCTGAGTACTTCGCGCTGCAACTGTGAGTATTCCCACTTCTTATCCTTCGGTTTTTACCATCTGGGTATGCTTCGGTTTTTGCATTCTGAAATAAAAAAACGAAAATGAAAAACTCAGTTTTTCCTACGTGGATATGTTTGTTCGCTGTTACAGTTTTCGATGAACTCAAGTGTTAGTATTTTTTTTTTTTTTTGTACTTTCATTGTTCTGAAAAAAGTGTAATTAATTAATTAATTAATTATTAAATAAGTTAAATCAACCACTGCATATTATATATTTCGCTTTATCTTATTTTATGATTTTGGTTTGCTGTTTCTCATATTATTTCTTCGAATTCTTAATTTCAAAGCTGCTTTTGGACTTTTTTTTTCTTTTTCTTTATTCTTTCTCTTTTTATTACAATTATGTTAAGCCATTTATATCTCTCTGTAACACCCCAATATTTTACTTATTTAATATGGATTGGAAGAACTATTTTTGGATGATTAAAAATTTAAATTCACTAGTTCTTAAGATTTTTAGGATTTAATAAATATTTTGAAATAAAATTCGATTTAAGTTATTCTACTTCCTAGAAAATCCTAAGAAAATGAGGAGCATAATCTTGAGAATTTTCTTGTAATTATAGGCTAAATAGACTTAGTGATTAAGATAGTTTAGTGATTAAGATAGTTTAGTAATTTTGGGCAAATTAAAACAAGAAAACAAGATTTATGTTATTTCATGGAATAAAAGGAAAAGTATGGTAGCTTTGGGCTTTGAAATAATTGGGACCGAATGACTAGGGGAGAAGGAATTTGAAAATCAATATAGGAGAGGAATTGAATTGTTTAAGAAGCCATGTGTAATGGAATCACTAGAAACCAAAATAAGACAAAAAGAAAAACAATATTATTGGAACCAAGGGGATTGCCACGGCTAAGAGAAAAAGAAAAAAAAAATCACTAAGAGCTTTGAACTTTAAATGCCACGTGAAATGCATCCAGAAAATAAAAGGTGGGGGCCAATTCAAAAGCAAGAAAGGATAAGCAAGCAAAGGAGATTTTTTGAAACAAAAAGAATCTACAATTAATGCTAGAGGACAAAAGGAATGAATGCTAGAAGTAAAAATCAGTTTAAGCTCATCCAAAAGAGCTACATGATCGTGCAAAAATATTGAGGCAACAAGGATTTTGTGGACCAAAATAGCTAGGCCATCCACCAATAAGAATAAAGCCATTATTTGACTTTGCTATATAAGGAAGCAAGTGGAAGAATTCTTGGTCAGCCAAAAAGAAGGGAAACCGTGCAGCACATTGCCCCACTTGCCTTTGTTTTGTTTTTTGAGTCTTTGAAAACAAGAAGCCAAGACATCACCGTACCCTACTATCACTAAAACTAAAACATTCCAATCAGCCCAAGGAAGCAAAACCGTGTAGCTTTCTTAATATCTCACTTGCTTTTGTTAAATTATATTCCAACATCAAGTCCTTATTGTACCCACCTTGAACCATCATTTTCACCAAAAAGAAAACATTCCTAAATTCAAAACAAGGCCATGTGAAGCAAGGGGTAAAAGGGAGCAAAGCTTGTTCAGTTTCAACACTTAAGGTATGGGGAAGTCTTGCTAAATAAAATTTAACTAATACCTTACCTTAATTTAGTCTTTAATTTAAGTTTACTAACTACTTAAGTTAAATCAGATTTAAGAAAAAAAAATTGGTATTTGGATAAAAGGAGAAACCCATAATTAAGTAAATATTTAGCTTCTATTTGCTCAAATAATATTGCTTAGGAAGTTGATTAGAATAGTTTAAATTTTTTTAAAATAAACTAGGATTAAAGCTAAGTTAAGAGAACTCTAAGTTAGTGAGCCATGATGAAAGTTTTAAATTAATGGTAGGAATACGTTCTTATATATATGGCTGTTAAATAAATTGATAGTTGTTGTATAATCTAGGGGATGTTGCATAATTTATTTGTTGTCTGTATTAAAAATTTACTTAGAATAGTGGTTGTATGAATTAGCTGTTGTATACTGATTGTCTGTATTAAAAATTTAATTAGAATATTTGCTGTAAGTTGTTGACGTAATTAATTAGAATCATATGCTGTTAACAAAATTAAATAAATCTGTTAGCATAGTTAACTAAGTCTGTATGCTGTGGATGTAGTTAACTAAAGCTGTAAGTTGATTAACGAAATTAATTGATGCTGTATGGATGCTGTTGCTGTAATTAAATTATTCTATAACACTGGTTGATGAAAGCTGTGCTATATGTGGTATGTAGATGTAACAGATGTTGATTTAAGTAAAATAGCATATTCTTGTGGGAATCTGTTGATAATTGAACATCCATTTAATAGAGGATATTTCATGTGTTTTGGAAACTATTTTATGAGTAGTAAAGATAATATATACTTTGGAAACTATTTTATGAGTAGTAAAGATAATATATCCAAAACATATGTGATGTGGGATGATTCATGATGATGGAAGGTGATTGAAGAGATAAACTGTGTGATGATATTGAGAATTCTGTGGTGATGTTTGAGTTGAAAATTTGAGATGAAGGTGATGAACAATAAAATAATTAAAAGATGAAAAATGAATCATTCATGCATTTTCATGTGCACCTACCCGGTGGGGTAGAATTTGAGACGATGAGACAATCCTCATAAAAAGGTGTATGTCAGATAACTAAACTGAGTTCCATACGTGTTTTAAACTTGGGGGTAGTTGAGACAGTGAGGACCACACCACCATGATGATCACATGGGTGGGAGTGATACTCCTACGCGCCACTGGGCTACCCTGACGAGATGGATAAGTTCTTCCACTAAGGTGAGGGTGGGGTTATCTGACAGTGGCCACAATTATTGAGATGTTTAACCTGAGATCTCAGTCATGCATCATATAATAAGATGAGCATGCATTTTCTTTCATTTCATGAAAATTATGTGTGTGAAATTGACTTATTTACCATTTGTAAAATTGTTTACGTATATTTAGTATTGGTTTGGTCGGTATTTAAAATTGATTTATCATTTGGTTTGTTGATATTTAAGTTTTGTTTACCAAGACTGACCCTACTTTGTGTCGTGTGGTTGACACCTGTGATGACCCCAAATTATTTGGGCGAGCAGAAAAGCAGTGATATGGATGACATACGAGAAGAATGAAGCTTGTGTGCTGTTTGTCTGCTTTTGGATGATCTGTACTTGTGATGTACTATGGACTGTTCTATGGACTGTTTATATATGAACTCTGGCTATGTAATAATGAATGGACTGTATGGTATGTGTGAAAGTCATGAACTATAATATAACGCGTGAACCGTTATAATTTCTAAATTCGTTCTTAAATCGACGAAGTTTGTCATTTGAACCTTTACTTCTAAATTCGTTTTAAAATCAACCAAGTTTTGTTGGAATTTTATCCTTTTGTTTTTCGAAAAATTTTTAGAAAATAAAAACAAATACGTAATAGAAAGCGAAAAAAAAAAGCGGTCGTTACACTCTCGGTCCACGTGCAATTGCTGTGACCCCTGGGGCTGGGGAATGGTGTGGTCTTTATGTTCATACTCTCACTTAATGCTTCTTTTACTTTGATATTTTGAAGTTAATATTAACTGAAACTGATCCTTGCAATTCTCAGTGCTAATGTGAAACTGCAATATATGATTATTCATCAAAATTACTTGGATTTTTTGTTTAGGATTTTAGTTATTGTGAGTGGTGCTTTTAATTCATGGTTCTTTGTCATATTGCTTAAGAAATGTATGAACTAATCCTCTATTTCAATTGAGACTCATAATTTTCAAATTTCCTGTAATTCAATGGTTGAATGATAGAAAATGCTTCAGAGATTGAGAGAAAAGATGAATTTTATTTAAGAATAGCCAGCCTTTACACAATGAATTCGAGGTTCACTAGTCTCTTAGTATATTTCTGGTACCTTTCCTCAGCCACCCACCTCCAATTTATCTATTTCTGACCCTCCCACAGTTAGTATAACTAACTAACTAACTGTGTTTTACTAATTGACCCTCCTTTTATACATTTTGTCTCACCTCCTACCCCTATCAATACCCTTCCCCGCCCTTCCCCCCTCTTTTCAAGACTGACCTTGTCCCCAGGGTCCAAATGAGGCAAGAAGTCCCCAACTATCTTCATGATGTGGTAAATCCTGCCACTTGATGAGGACTTCTTGCCTGTCATTCTCAATAATCCTCGTCTGCATAGTCTTTTCTGGTTGAACTTGCAGCTCCCAATTCTCATTCAGAGCCATAGGCAAAAGTTGTGGAGAACAACTGGGCTTAATAGCCCTTCTTGAGCAGTGAGACATGAAACACTAGATGTATTCTGCTTTCAGGTGCCAACTCTAGTTCATAAGCAACTTCCCTTATTCTCTGCAGTACTTTATACGGTCCATAGTACCTAGGACTTAATTTCTCATTTGGCTTTTTAGCTAAAGATTTCATTCTATAGGGTTGGAGTTTCAGAAAAACCTAATCACCTACCTGTAGCACCAACTCCTTTCTATGCTTATTAGCATATCTTCTCATCTGATCCTGCGCTTTTAACAGATTGCTCCTCAATTCCTGCAACAGCTCATCTCTGTCCTTGCTAAGCTGATTTACTTCTTCCAAATTAAAAGGATTATCACATCCCTTAATCAACAATGGTGGGTCCTCTCCATACAAAGCTTTAAAAGGGGACATTCTAGCAGAAATATTAAAGTTAGTGTTGAACCAAAACTCAGCCCAAGCCAAATGTTTGGGCCACTTCTTTGGTTTGGACCCAGTTAAGCATCTCAGATATGCTTCCAAACACCTATTAGCCACTTCAATTTGTCCATATGCTTGAGGATGATAGCAGTGCTCATTTTTAATTGAGTACCTGTTTGCCTGAACATTTCCTTTCAAAAGAAACTCATGAATAACCTGTCTTTATCAAACACAATAAAAGCTGAAAAACCATGCAATTTTACTACCTCTCTGATGAATAGCTCACCCACCTCTTTGGCTATATAAGGGTCACTCAAAGCAAAGAAATGAGCATATTTAGTTAGCCTATCAATTACTACCAATATGGTATCTTTACCCTCAACCTTTGGCAGCCCTCCAATAAAGTCCATGGAAATATCAGTCCATACTTTAGTTGGAAGAGGTAAAGGTTGCAGTAACCTAGCTGGAGCTAGAGTGTTGGCTTTATTCCTCTGACAAATATCACACCCAGCTACGTAATGCCTTATAGTTTTCTTTATTCCCTTCCAAAACACCACATTAGCAACTCTTTTAAAAGTTCTAAAATACCCAGAGCTCCCGCCCATAGCAGAATCATGTAAATCTTTTAACAATAAAAGAATTCTAGTAGAATTTTTGGATAAAATCAATCTATCATTAAAATATAGTTTACCTCCCTTAATAGAATATCCCACTTTCTCTACTATCTTAGTCAAAATACCCTAATAAATCTCATACAGCTGAGGGTCAGCTTGTAGTTCTTCCTCCTGATCTCCCCATTCATCCTCTTATACCCTTGAAATAGCATAAAAGACAAACTGCCTAGATAAAACATCAGCCACAATATTCTCCTTTCTTGGCCTATACTGAATATCAAAACTATAACCAATCAGCTTAGTGGCCCATTTAAATTGCTCCTCACTCAATAATCTCAGCTCATTCAAAAATTTCAAACTTTTCTGATCAATTCTAATAATAAATTTCCTGCCTAGCAAATAATGTCTCCACTTTTTTACTGCCAATACCACATCCATTAATTCCCTCTCATAAACTGATTTCTGCCGACCTCTTTCTGAAAGTGCCTTGCTCCAAAAGGCTAAAGACTTATCCTCCTGTAGTAAAACTACTCCCAACCCAGTCCCTGAAGCATCAGTTTCCACGAGAAACAATTTAGAAAAATCTGGTATCACCAAAGTAGGTAATTGCTTCATGGCATACTTTAGCTAATCAAAAGCCAAGGTTGCCTCTTTACTCCACTGAAAGCATCCTTCTTTAATAATGCATTCAAGGGTTGTGCCAACTTCCCATACCCTTTAACAAACCCTTTATAATATCCTGTTAATCCCAAGAAACCTTTCAACCCCTTTACCTCCTTAGGAATAGGCCACTTAGACATGACTCCCAACTTACTTGGATCAGCCTCTTCTCCTCTGCCTGAAATAATGTGGCCCAAATATTCCATAGACCTTTTGCCAAAATGACATTTTTTTATTCACTTTCAAGTCTTGTTGCTGCAACACTTGGAAAACTACCCTCACATGCATAGTATGGTCCTTTAAATTCTAACTGTACACCAATATATCATTAAAAAAAAAAAACCAAAGCAAATTGCCTTAAGAATGGTCTAAGTACCTCATTCATAAGTGCTTGAAAGGTAGAGGGTGCATTGGTCAACCCATAAGGCATAACAAAAAATTCATAATGTCCCTCATGAGTCTTGAAAGTTGTCTTGTGAATGTCTTCTTCCTTCATTCTAATCTGGTGGTAACCAACCCTTAAATCCAGCTTTGAAAACCACTCAGCTCCACCTATCTCATCCAACAATTCCTTTATGATAGGTATAGGGAATTTATCAGGCACTATGATCTTGTTTAAAGCCCTATAATTCATACAAAACCTCCAACTCCCTTCTTCCTTTTTGACTAAAATCACAGGACTAGCAAAAGGGCTAGTACTGGTTCTGATAATGCCCACATACAACATCTCCCTTACTTATTTTTCTATCTCATCCTTAATTAGGGTACTTATAAGGCCTCAGATTGGCAATTTTGTTTCCTAGTTGAATGGTCACTGCATGGTTTCTTTCTCTGTTCGGAGGCAGACCCTATGGCTCTTGAAAAACTTGCTCAAACTCATCCAATATTTGTCCCACAGATTTTGGAATTTCCTCCTTATTTCCTTCCTGCTCTATTGCTTTCAGCTCCACTACAAACCCTTGATCCTCCTCCAACCAGGTTCCCTTAATCAATTTCATGCTGATGGCAGCTTTAATTAATTATGGATCAGCCCTTAAGGTCTTCTTCCTCCTCCACACCTTCACTGTTAAGGTTAACTTCTCAAAGTTAGCCTCAACTTCACCCAACCCAGCTAACCATTCTACCCCAAGAACCACATCAGCTCCCCCCAAATCAAACAAATAACAGTCCTGCATTATCTATAAGCCTTGTAGCTCCATTGATAAAGACCTACACACTCCTTTACACATTACCTTATGCCCATCTCCCACTTCTACAGAATATGGGTTGGTAGGTGTCACCTCTAACTCCAATTCCTTCACTGAATTCCTGGAAATGAAGTTATGAGTAGCTCCACAATCAATCAGCACAATTACCTTCTTGTTTCTAATGCTGCCCCATAATTTCAAGGATTTCTTGGTAGTAAATCCTTCAATGCTGTGTAGAGATAATTGATGTTGTCCTTCCACTTCCTCCTCTCCCTCTTCTGTATTTTCCTCTTCTTCCTCTTCCATAAGCATCACCTTAATTGCTTATTTTACAAACATGTGTGGGATGATACTTCTCCTTACATGTAAAGTACTCCCCTTTCTTTCCTCATTTTCTCACTCACCTGTACATGAGACAATCTTTGAAATTGTCTCATTCTTCCATCTAGTTTCCCTCACTTTGCTGGGCTGCACTGGCTCAACCATCTTGCTACTGAAAGGCTGCCTTTCTCTTCCATTTTTCTGGCTCATGAAACTGGGCCTCTAATTGGAATACCCCTTGCTGTATCCTCTGCCCATAGTCCCCAAGATCCTATTTCTTTCTTCCACTTGCCTTGCTTTACTTATGGAATCCATTAAATTTCTAGGTTCATGTAG
Organism: Glycine latifolia; assembly: GCA_013407115.1. Classification (NCBI taxonomy): domain Eukaryota; kingdom Viridiplantae; phylum Streptophyta; class Magnoliopsida; order Fabales; family Fabaceae; genus Glycine; species Glycine latifolia. The sequence goes on along the minus strand of QARZ01040234.1, from coordinate 48,696 downwards.
CCTCACTTTAGTGCTAATTTCTTCTTTTAACCCCTTGAGGAAAATTTCCATTATAAAAGACTCCTCCAACCTTTTAGCTGTCTCACACACTTCTCAAAGTTGCTGATGAATCTCTGCATTGATTCCTACCACCAGTACCAGCCCAGTGCTTCTCCATCCACAGCCATCATCACTGCTTCCAAACGGTCCTCCTCACGCGCAACCTGCAACCTGAAGTACCTCTCCATCTTAGACAACCAGCCCAATGGATCTTCACCCGAAAAAATGGGTAACTCCAGATTCCGCCAGCCACTCCCTCATGCCATTGTATTTTCCCTGCTTCTTGGTCGTGTTTCTTCCTCCCCTGCCTTCGCAGCTGAAATTGGGTTCTCCCACGCTGCAACCAGCTTCTGAATTGTGCCCTCCATTGACCTCAGACGCAATTCCACTGTATCCCGTGTCTCCTCTAAGGCTCGCTCCATCAGGTCCATCCGTGCATTTTGGTTTTCGACACCATGAATAGCCCACAGTGAAAACAATAGGAATACCCACAATAACCAAGAGGGGGCGTGAATTGGTTTAAACTTGGTCTTTCAAAATTATTTAGAAAATCAGAGTTATAGGATGTTAATCACAATTAAACCAAGAATGCTTCAAATCAATCAAACCACTCAGTACAAGAAAACAATTGCTTTAAAACAGAACTTGTTGATTAATGAAAATAACACAAAGAACTAATGATTAAGATAACAAGAAGAGTTTAAGGAATAGAAAATCAACACAAGAATTTATACTGGTTCACTTCTCAAGAGAAGCTACATCTAGTTCTTCTAATCAACACAAGATTAGAGTTTTACTATTATAAAATTTTAGTTCTTACAAGCTTTACAACAATCACTCTTTATCAATCCTAGATAAAGAACAGAAATCTAAAACCCTATTAGATTCCTAATGATCAAGACATAGAGAACCCTTATCTACTCTTCCCTCTAGAGAAACCTACTCTAGAAAAAGCTTAAAGAACCCTTTACAATAGTTTCAAATTACGAAGAATACAAAAAATGAATTTACAACAAGAGATAATGGAGTGAGACAACCTGATGATCCAATAAATATGAATGAATATGGTTTACCAATCAAAGTTGAAATGCAGAAATTAAATTCAGAACTTTCTCTCCAAAACTTCTTTGAAAATCTTGCCCAAGAAATCTTTCAATACACTATGAAGATTAAGAAGTGGGACAAGAGCTTTGCTAACTCAGAAAATCCTTTCTAACTTTGAGAAGACTTGTATGTACTCAGAAAATCAAAGTCTAAAAGTTATATTTTCAGGCAAGCCTTCAATCTATTTATAACCAATTTTTATAACAGAATGGAATTGATTAAAGTGCCATGTAATCGATTAAATTATCATATGTAATCGATTAAATTTCCAAATAATCGATTAAAATGTTCTTAGCACAACCTGGGAACGGCAATGAGCAAATTAATCGATTAATCCGAGTCGTAATCGATTAAAGCAGATAGGTTTGGTTTTGAAACAAGCTTGTGTAATCAATTACGGATTGTGGTAATTGATTAAGTCAGTCATGCATATTAAAAATGAACTTAAGTAATCAATTACGATATCATGGTAATCGATTAAGGCAGGGAGACATGATTTTCATTTTGGGCTATGTAATTGATTACGAGTAGTCAATAATCGATTAAAATGTTCTTCAAGACTTTTCCAGAATTAAAACAGAAGCTGGTAATCGATTATATCGTTGTGTAATCAATTAAAGCAGTGAGATTTCGTTTTTCCAAAACTTAACCATGAGAAATTAGTTTTTTTTGAAAACATGAATAGCTTTAATGATTAAATGAAATCATATATGCATGTTAATGATCATGTTTATGCAATGCAAGGATCATAAGATTAACCTCTCATACATTTAACCAAATTACAAATTCATTGAAATGTAAAAAGCTAAAATCTTTCTTCTAAGGCACAAACTTCTTCTTTAGCTTCATCTTCTTCTTGCTCCCCCTATATCCAACACACAACTCCAAGATCGGAGCTCTGATACCAGTTGATAGAAATTGGTTCAGAGGTTGAGAGAAAAGATGAATTTTATTCAAGAACAGGTAGTTACAACCTTTACACAGTGAATTAGAGGTTCACTAGCCTCCTAGTATATTGCTGGTACCTTTCCTCAGCCACCCAGTTCCTATTTATCTATTTCTGACCCTCCCACAGTTAGTATAACTAACTAACTAACTGTATTTTACTAATTGACCCTTCTTTTATACATTTTGCCCCACCTCCTACTCCTATCATTGAACTTCTATGTATTCAGAGGTATTGTGTTACATATTTTGGTTGCTTTGTTACAAAAGGTAGAAGTTCATCCATGTGGCCAACTCCATTTGGTGATTTGTTGTCGTTGTTCTGAAAATTTGGTATTTTGGAAATTTGTCTACTAGTAAACTGGTAAATCGCAATTATGGTTAGTTAATTTTAAGTGTAATACTTCCATGCACAAGTAGTGCTAAATCCTTCTAGCATGTGTAAAAAATGTAAACAAATTTTCTGCTATATGTTTGGCATTGTCATATATCCTCAAATTTTCAATATGTCATGGCTGGTTGCATCTCTGCAATGCTATAACAATTGATTACCTTTGTTAGAAAATGTGTTATGCCTCTATCTGTTTCTTTTGGTTGATTTTTGTTTTTCTATCAAATGCAATGGATAAAATGTATTGAGTTTCATCTTAAAGTGTTATGTTTATTTCTTATTGAGATAATCTAGTGTTATTGTAAGTCAATCCTTATTGCAAATCCAAGCAGGGTTTTGCTATCACATTTACCTATACAAATGTGAAAGATGTTCATCCTTTTTCTGTAATTTAGTTATTCACTGAACTTCATATCAATGTGAAGGCATGGTATTTTTAAATGAATTACCCAACAACTAGTGTTCTTTTGATTCACAAGTTGACTTATGATTAAAGATTTTAGAAAATCCATCTGTTTTCCTGTTTGGTATTTCTTTTGTTTCTCACCTAGTCCTTGGGAACTGATATCATGAGTTGTCATAACTTTTCTAGAGAAATGGTGAGTTCAAGTTTCAAGACATGGGCTGTGGGATTTGCACTTGGAAATGAAGGAGAGGCAACGTTGGAGAGCTGAAGAGGATGCTTTATTACGTTCTTATGTCAAACAGTATGGTCGTAGGGAATGGAATCTTGTGTCTCAGCGCATGAACACACATCTTAACAGGGATGTTAAGTCGTGCTTGGAGAGCTGGAAGAACTACCTCAAGCCTGGCATAAAAAAAGGCTCTCTTACCGAAGAAGAGCAGTGCCTTGTCATCCACCTTCAAACAAGATATGGGAACAAATGGAAGAAAATCGCTGCTGAAGTCCCAGGGCGCACTGCTAAGAGGTTAGGCAAGTGGTGGGAAGTCTTCAAAGAGAAGCAACAAAGAGAGAAAAAGGAGATCAATAGAATCCCCGAGCCAATTAACCATAGTAAGTACGAGCACATACTCGAGAGTTTTGCAGAGAAACTAGTGAAGGAACGCCCTTCACCATCATTTGTCATGGCTGCTTCCAATGGGGCATTTCTGCGTATCGATACACCAGCACCTGCATCATCCTTGCTTCCTTCATGGCTTTCTAATTCTATTAGTGTTGCAGCTGTCGGCCCAAGTTCCTTTTCCGTGAAACTAAGTCTTTCTTCCTCAACAGTGGCCGCACCTCCATTTTCATGGTTGCCACCTGAGAGAGGACTAGACAATGCTCCTTTTGTTTTGGGGAATGTAGCAGCGCTTCATGGAGCTATTCCAACTCTAAGTGATAGCATGCATATGACTCAGATGGCGGAGCACTGTAAAGAGTTGGAAGAGGGGCATCGTGCTTTGGCCACGCACAAGAAGGAGGCAGTCAGTGGCGGAGACAGGGGGGCTAGGGCAAGCCACCGCCCCCCCCTAAACTTTTATTAATATAAATTTTATTTTATATATTAAAAATTAAAAATTAAAAAATAATTTGATAATAAAAAAAGGTTGTATTACATGATATAATAGGATATAATATTTTTTAATATTTCATTAAAAAATAAGATAAAATATTTTTGAGATTGTATTACATAATATAATAGAAATATTTAAGATTACATTACATAATAAGATAAAATATTTTTTAGGATTGCATTAAAAAATAGGATAAAATATTTTTTAATATTGTATTCAAAGATAGGATAGAATATTTTTAAGATTGTATTGCATAATATAAAATATTTTTAAGATTGTATTGCATAATATAAAATATCTTTAAGATTGCATTGCATAATATGATAGAATATTTTTAGGATTGCATTCAAAAATTGGTTAAAATCATATGCTTAAATTAGTATAAATAGAACTATATTTTTGTGTTTATAATATGTATTTCATTCCAAATAATATTAGAGCTTTAGAGAGTTTATGTTTGCATCATTGAGAGAATTGTTATGAGATCATATAGAAGCGTTTGACAAGTCTGATTCTTAACTCTCCTTCAGGATTGAAAGGTACTTATTTATTATCATAGTGGAGTTGTTCATTGGATTGATTATCCAATTTGGACGTCGTGATTTTTTATCTAATTGGATTTTTCAGGCTAAAACTGATTGTGTATTCTTTATCTCTTATCTCCTTATTATTCCTTTGAGTTTGATTTTAAAGTGTGAATTATTTTAGTAAGACTCACTAGACTTTGTCAGCTTGTTCATCAACCCACTCTGTTTGCAATTTGTCTGTATGTGATTCGCGGTTTATCTCTTTTTGTATATTAGATTTGTATTGTCTTCGAAGTACTTTTATTTATTATATAATTTTTTTTTATGTTCGTCCCTCTCAATAAAATTTCTAGCTCCGCCACTGGAAGCAGTGTGGAGGTTAAGTCGGGTGGAGTTACAGTTGGAGTCAGAGAAGGCGAACCGAAGAAGGAAGAAGATTGATCCAAAGATGAAAGCTCTTCAGGAAGAGGAGAAAGCGGCTTTAGGTAGAATTGAAGCAGAATACAGAGAACAGTTAGCTGCATTGAGGAGAGATGCTGAAAACATGGAGCAAAAGTTGGCAGAACAATGGGCTGCAAAGCATTTACGGCTTACTAGGTTACTAGAGCAATTAGGATGCAGAGCAGGGCTCCCTGAGCCCAATGCAAGATGAAGATATATTTTGGCAAAATGGATATTGGTGCTCTTATGACTAAAATTATATGCAGTTTGTGATTTTGGTATATTTTTATTTTAGATGTGTATGAATTTCCTATCTATTCATACAACTTAAATAACTACTGTTAACAGTTGAATTACTTGCATATAGTATCACATCCGAGTTTATGAACTTAGTTATATTCCTGAACATGCTTGCCCCAAAATTCTTTTATTGGAGTGACATTAGCTGAACGGCTATATGTATGTAATATTCTAGTATTACTATGAAGCTACCATAACTACGTTGCACAATATCGAGATTGAGTTCAATATAGATTCATAGATGAACATAAGTATTACCGTTTGACATAAGAGATAAGATTTGAAAGAATTGAGAAGAGTTTAATTATTAAACATTAGAATGTTCAATTCAATACATATGGGCTTTTATATGAATTTTTTTTATGAGGGCTTTTATAGTTTTATATGAATATGAAATGTAGTTGAGAAATGTCTTTGATTCATGCCAAAAAATGTGTTCGCATACCAAGCCTTTCAATTTAACCCAAACAATTAACAATTTAGTTCTACTGTACATACAACAATTGAGTTATTATACCATTGTAATCTTTGCCTACGGATCCCAATCAGCATTGAATAAGCAAAACTTCCACAAGGTATGAAATAGTATGTTTCATAAAGCTAGTATTGCAAGATACTGAATTTCTAAGAAGGAAAATGATTGAAGTACACTCATGCTATTTTACACCTAGAAAGATAAAGAGAGAAGTGTGGGTATAATATGTATTATGATATGATAGGAAGAGAGATAGGAAGAGAGATAAATGTTAATGGGATAATTATAATGGAGAGGTGTCCATGTATCACTCTACTCAAGAAGAATAAAACATTTGTTTTTATCGGCCTAAGAATCAAGCATTAATGATACAACATGTCGGCTTCAAACATAATGGGTTTGAGAGACTTGCAAACTTTAGTCAGAGAGATGTTCTCAGGCAAGTAACCACTTGTGAACACTCCAACACTTGAATAAGGTATGTGCCCATATGGGAGAGTATAAAAGCTTATAGAAGAGAATGTACCTTGAAATATATCATTAGTGATATATATTACCTTGTGCATCACTTAATGAGAATGATTTTTGAAAGTAAGTTTATATGATCAAAATTGCTTTTAAGCTACTAAAGTGACTTACAAACACACATTTGTTTGATAATATTAGCTAATAAGCTAATTAATAATGTAAAATGCATAAAAATTAAGATAAAATCATTAAATTTTATATTATAAAGAAATAATGAAAATTTGATGGTTTTATTGCAAAGGACGATCATAGTTATTTTGTTTTTGTGATATGTTTTTTTTTATTACCAAAAAAATGATATTGTTTAAAATTATTTTTTAATATTTGAATTAATTTTCAATAATATTATTTAAAAAGAATAATTCTTTTTTCTCTTTTTTTTTTTATGCAAAAGCTCCATCTTTTCCATCATCGCTCACACCTGTTGATGTCATGGGGTATTTTCTTCTATATGGTAAAAAGCATACATTAAAATTTAGAAAAGTAGTCATGGCATGCATCAAAATGTTTTTAAAAAAATGTTTAAAAAGTGAACAAGTGACTTGACTTTATTAATTATTAATTAAAAAATATTTATAATTAAAATTAAAATTATTAAATACGCAATTAATTTTCTAAATAGGTTTAAAATTTATAAGATAAATTTTTAACAAAATCATGAAAATTTTGATATGATATTTTCGCATATTTGGAAAGATGCTATCTTAAAATTCATTTATGGAAGAAAAAAGTTAAACAGTTTTTTTCAAGGAAGAATAATGAGATTCTCTAGATCTGCAAGGTGGCTGTAATCCATCATCGTTAACACTCTTTTATATTCACAACTTCGAATAAATTTTTTATATTTGGATTTAGAATTTCAAGATATGCAAAACCCCTAAAAAAGGACAATAATTCAACCAATGAAAGTTAATATCGTTAACAAAATGTATAGTGGTTTGGAGGTTTCTCCATGATTTTTCCCTCAATTCCTAAAAAAAATGTGAAGATGGTATCGATCGATAAACTTGAAATTTAGTGATCTACGAAGGCCATCTAACAATTCATACAATCTTTTTGTTAAAATATTGAACAAAAAGTTTTGGCTTTACCTAGAGGTTTCTTTCAACTCGGTTTTGTTACTTTCTGCAATAGTTTGAACAGCACTAGACAAGATTCTTAATGACCTTATTATGCTTTTAGGATGAATTGATTTGAAGGTTTTGAAATTTAGTCTCTTATCTTGCAACATTGAATGCTTTTTAAGCAGTATGTGTTCCTTGTTCAGATTCTGTCTCCATGGCTTTTTTAACTGCTTCATCAAAAGTTTGTACTTTCAATGTTCTTTCATATCTAGAGTTGTCTACCTTTTATGTGAACTGTGAAATAGTTCTGTACTTTCAACTATTTCTTTCATTTCAGTAATGTTCTTTCATTTAGGTTGTGTTGGTTTGTGATGAAAGAAAAAAAAGAAAGTGAGAAAAGAAAAGGAATGAAAAAGAAAGAAGAATGAGAGTAAAAAATATGATTCTTCATGTGAAATAAGAGGAAAAGAAGTGATATAGTTGATAATAAAATAAAAAATTTAAACGAATTATTGCTACAATTCCAATTTTATTCATGTGGGCTTGTATTTTTTTTTTTTGAAATTTACATTATAAGTTATTCTAAAATAGGTTATTTTTTTTGTATATATTAATTATTTTATTAAATATTTTTTTTGCTAAAACCATAATCGAATATGGCCTTCAATTTGACACAAGGGATACGTAATCAGATATGGCAAAAACATAATCAAATATGCTCACGGTCCTTTCCTCATAATTGAATTTAAGCTCCTGATAATAGAATGTGTTATTCTCCTTTTCTCATAACTGAAGTTGTCGGTCATGAGGCTCACGAGCTGCTAAGGGCAGTTTCGTAAACAAGAAAAAATTATACACTTTCACCCCTTTTTCACCTCAATTTTGAGCGGGAAAAGTAAAATAAATGGGTCCCATCACTTTTTACAATTTCAATGACACTTTCCATACACACGAACGATGGCTGTTTTTTAAAAATAATATAAATTAATTATTTAATTGGGTAAAGGGGGTTAATTTGAAACAAATTGGGGATTTGGGGGCCAAACACGCCTGCTTTGGGCGTGTTTAAACACGCCCCATTTAGGCGTGTTT
>QARZ01040234.1:0-11140 GCA_013407115.1 Glycine latifolia | reverse complement strand
AGACAAGGGCGAAACCTTGGATTTTATAAAGTACCGAGGTAGAACCCTAGACAAGGGCGGACCTTGGATTTTGTCAAGAGAAGCTCTTGGAATTTGTACTAGTACCTTGAACCTGCACGAGGTTGTCCGGTTACGAATGTCGAGTTGTACAAGGTAGGCTTTTGGTGGGTAATCTGAACCCGGCAGCGAGTGTGTATGTTGACAAGCTAACTTTGACATTTGGCTATTGGCGTGTGACACACGCGCTAGGGCCATTTATATAACCCATTTCTCTACGTTTCGACGCAAACACTATCATCTTCTTCCTGTCTCCGTTTTCTCCATTTCCGAGCGAGAGAAACTTTGTAACTGCTCACCCTTAACCAGAACCCTTTTGCATGCAACTGCAAAGTTGAAAGGAACCACCCCATAGCTAGATTCCAACCTCATTTTCTTTATAAAACCATCAGACGGAGAGATCGTTTCTCCAAGAACCCTCACAGAGTTTCGACTTGAGGGGAAAGAAGGCTTTTAGACAAGGGCGAAACCTTGGATTTTATAAAGTACCGAGGTAGAACCCTAGACAAGGGCGGACCTTGGATTTTGTCAAGAGAAGCTCTTGGAATTTGTACTAGTACCTTGAACCTGCACGAGGTTGTCCGGTTACGAATGTCGAGTTGTACAAGGTAGGCTTTTGGTGGGTAATCTGAACCCGGCAGCGAGTGTGTATGTTGACAAGCTAACTTTGACATTTGGCTATTGGCGTGTGACACACGCGCTAGGGCCATTTATATAACCCATTTCTCTACGTTTCGACGCAAACACTATCATCTTCTTCCTGTCTCCGTTTTCTCCATTTCCGAGCGAGAGAAACTTTGTAACTGCTCACCCTTAACCAGAACCCTTTTGCATGCAACTGCAAAGTTGAAAGGAACCACCCCATAGCTAGATTCCAACCTCATTTTCTTTATAAAACCATCAGACGGAGAGATCGTTTCTCCAAGAACCCTCACAGAGTTTCGACTTGAGGGGAAAGAAGGCTTTTAAGGATGTTTGAGCTTGGAGAAGTTGTCCTGTAGCCTTCCTGGACGTTTATAGAAGTAAGACACTCACGTTTTACCGATTATTTGAGTTTTTTTTTTGAGATGTACAATGACCCTTTTGAGTCAGAGCTGGAACTAGGTTTGGGCCCTTTGAAAAAGAATAGAGTTTCTTTTTCATGCAACGGTTGATAACTGTTACGGACTGCTTGCATGCAACGGTTGAGAACCGTTGTTGATTGCTTGTGTGCCTTTATGTATGGCGTGATACAGAGGATATTGGTGGTTGTGACCACGAGGTCGGGAGAGCCAATGTAAAACTTAGAGCAGGTAAGCTCTTTGTTCTTGGGAGTTTTTCCCTTGACTGTGTTCCACCATACTCCAAGGGAGTGATGGTTATCGTATGTCATGATGCATGTGGTATTGAAATTGTGTGTTATTGCCTTTTATTGAGAACATGTATATGATGTACACTGTGATGATATGTTGTTTGATTGATGAGATTCTCTGGCCAGTAGAATAGACTAAATATGGACTTCTCTTAGAGCCAGAGTTACGTGGAACAACTCTAAGTGGTCAATTGATATATAAAAACCCTGAGAGAATGTGACCTTAAGTGGATGATCTTCCTCAGTCAACGATATACAGAGAATGTGCCCTTAAGTGGATGATCTTCTCTTGCTATATCTGTGTTGCATTCTCGATGTTGGTAGCGCCCAACGGAATGACACCTGTGTTGTGATATACATGTGATGTATCTTATGAGAGCCATGGTGGCTAGATTATGTGATGCCTATTTTGGTGCTATGTATCGTGGAAGTGAACCAGGGGGAGGAGAGGCCTCCAAGAACCCTGAGTTTACTGAGATTGTATCTAACCCTGGTTGGGGATTATATGTCTTTGCAGGTAATGATCAGCGAGCAGATGACGGATCTCGAGGCAAGAGACCCGTGTTGGATATAGGGGGAACAACTTGAAGTTTGAAGCTTAGGACTTGGAAGAATGTTTTGAGCTTTTCACATGCCTTGAAGAATGTAATTCAAATTGAAGTGTATAAAGAGGCTAATCTGTTGATCCTTGCATTGCATGCACTTAATCATTTACATGCTTAAATGTTTTCATCAAAGAACTAAAGCAATTTTTGAAAAAGAACTAAATAGGAAATGTTTTTGGAAAAATGAAAATCTCACTGGTTTAATCGATTACATTACAGTTTAATCGATTATTTGCTTTGATTTTAAATCTGGAAAAGCATTGAAGAATAATTTAATCGATTACCATTACTTGTAATCGATTACATAGTGTCAAAAGAAAAACATGCTTCACTGCTTTAATCGATGACCATTTCTTGTAATCGATTACATAAGGTTTTTAGAAAAGCTTGTTTCACTGATTTAATCGATTACCATTTCCTATAATCGATTACACAAGGCTTTTCAAAAATACATGGTTTACTTCTTTAATCGATTACAGCTCGTTTTAATCAATTATTTTGTTCGTTGTTCAAACCCAGAAATATGAACACTTTAATCGATTAAGTGACAATTTAATCGATTACACAAGGCTTTTTAATCGATTATTTGGCACGTTTAATCGATTACAGTTAGTTACAAAAGCCTGTTATAAGTAGGAGTGAGGCTTGGCTTGAAATTTAACTTGAATTCTTCGAATTTTCTGAATACACACAAGCCTTCACAAAGTTAGGAAGTGATTTTCTAGGTTAACTAACTTCTTGCCCCACTCTTTAATCTTCATGGGTATTGAATGATTTCTTCGGCAAGATTTTTCAAAGAAGATAAGAGAGCATGTTCTGAAATTCACTTTGTTCATTCAACTCTGATTGGTAACACACATGCATTCATATTCATTGGATCATCAGGTTGTTTCTCTCCATTCTCTTCGGGTGTAAATTTGTTTTTGCAATTTTTGTTATTTGGTGCTGTTGTAAATTGTTCTTTGAAGCTTGTACTAGAGTAGTGTTCTTTAGGGAAGAACAAAGTAGTGTTCTCTGGTTCTTGTTCACTAGAAGTCTAATAGGGTTTTAGATTTCTTTTCTTTATCTAGAGTTGATAAAGAGTGTTTGTAATAAAGTTTGTAAGAACTGAAATTTATAATAGTGGAACTCTAATCTAGTGTTGATTAGAAGAAACTGGATGTAGCTTCTCTTGAGAAGTGAACCAGTATAAATTCTTGTGTTGATTTTCTATTCCTTAATCTCTATTAGTCATCTTGTTCATTTGTTCTTGGTATTTTTATCATTACTCAACAAGTTCTATTTTGAGCTATTGATTTCTTGAGCTGAGTGGTTTGATTGATTAAAAGCATTCTTGGTTTAAAAGTGATTAAGATCCTTACTCTGATTTTATAAAGAAATTTTAAAAGATCAAGTTTTAACCAATTCACCCTCCCTCTTGGTTATTGTGGGTATTCCTATTGTTTTCAACCCGGACAGGGATGCGATCCGATGGATCCTGGGACAGGAGGCTAGGCCGGCATGGGGTTCTAAGTGAACCTGAGGCATATTGTTGCATATTGTTTTCATTTTGGAGAGCATGTTGGCTCATTATCTTGTTATGCCTTTATACATTTTGTACCCTTGAGGGGAAGAGGCACAATATATGTATATGCGTTGTATATTTCATGGGTGTTTACCATACAAAATGCAACGATAGTATTACCGTGGACCTATGATGATGTCATATTTATTAGTTGCTTCCGAATTAATTATCGTCAATTAATTGCTGCACTTAACAACCATAAATGAATGTTAACAAACTAGATGCATACGGGGCGTACAGATCCAGCACATGTGTTGGTTGATGATACAACACATGTTTCACCTCATCCTGCACCAGCAGCTGTTGACGTTGACATGCCTCGACATGTAGTGGTAACATTAACTTATTTTTTTTAGTAATATTTTAAAAAATATATACATTAGTTTCTTAAAATCTTTTTGCTATTGTATCAGGCTTTTTATCAAAGGATTGCAGAGAGGTTGCAACAAATGATAGATCTTAGGATGGTTATAGTTGGCATTGATGCATACACTATAACAGATCAGTGTATCAAATTAGCACAAGGTGTATCTAAGCATGGAAATGTTTATGTGCGGTCTAGACAAATTAGGGATGCACAACAGACAGATGGTGTCAGGGGAGTTTGAGGATGAATGTATTGTTTGGTTGAGTATAAACTGATGTGGTCCAAGTGTTGAAACCATGACTATTGTAGTTGTTTGCGTTTAATTTATATTTGAGTATTGGTTATGCATGTCTCCCTTATAATTGAATTCAAAAATAAATGTCAACATTATCATAATCCATATACAAACAAAATAAACAATAACTAAATGTTCATTGTTATCCTAAATCAACATAGTTTGTTGGTAACCTCATCAAATTGGTATATCTCTGCATTCAACTAACATAATTAGTGGGCCACCGTTTTGCTTGAGAATGACAATGTCTTGACCATAATAGAGCAGTTGATGGCATAGGACATCTGTGTCTCAATAAAACCTGAACAAAATCATAGACCATATAATTATTATTAATTATATGTCTTGTAATAATTGAAATCAAATAAAACTGTGTAAGTAATACCTTAACAAAATGATTTCCATACACATGACCAATACAAATAACGCGATGAACAGCTGAATCTCTAAGTGGTTGACTTCTAAGAGAGAAAACGTCATACTTTGTTGCAAAGAAAGAGAAACAAGTATGACGTTATACTGTGAAGCAATCACATAACCCATATCAGTAATATGCATCCATTTATCCATGGTTAACTGCAAGTAACAAATTGTATTAGTATTGTACAAAAATAAATTATCCAACGTATATAAAAAGAAAACATAAAAATTTTACCTTTGACAATCCATCAACAAGCAGGAACTACTTTAACTGCTCAAATCTATGTAACCCACCGAACAAGGCTATATACTCATCAGACCATTATGCAAGTTCTTTGAGCAAATGATTGCTTACCAGAGACCATGAATCTTCACCATAACCAAGTAAGGCTGCAATTACACGATAACCACAATTACCATCAGCTTTAACATAAAAAATGTTTAAAATGAAATTCTTCATGCATGGGAGAAATTGATCCAGCATTGGAATATTCCCTATCGATATAGGTTGTGAACATGATGATGCTGATCTTTTTTGTGACGAACAACTATCATGCACAAAATGTAATGCATAAGGTAAGATGGATCTCACTTGGTTGATTTTGGTGTTTGGTTAGATGTTTCATTTAAGCACCTTTTGTGTGTACCTTTTCAGGAAGATGACACATAGAAGTTAGATCAAGATATGCTAGTTTTTTGAGTTTAGTCTTTAGAGTAATTTTACCACACATATCAAGATTTTCAAATTGCTTGGAAATGGCCTCCATCTCTTCGTTTATGTGAATGTCACACTCATCTATACCTTGGTCTGAAAAATGTAACCTTCGCCAAAACATATGGACGATGTCAAGCGGTATGCTGGCAACAACATATCTAGATAGCTCACATGCACAAGGCAGACAATGCATAGTTTGCAACTCACATCCACAATGAGAACTATTAATGCCTGCATAATTGATTCGCTCAAACTCCGCAGCAATTTGGTTTAACACATACCTTGACACCATGCCGATAAGTCTCTTGTACAGGGTTACTTTAAACACATGTTCGACCACATGCGTGCTTCTCTCAAAAGATGCCTTTATTTCACTGTGTTGCAACGCAATCATGTTGTTCATGGCATCCCAAACACTACATAGATATCCAAGGCTATTATGTAATAGTCTCTTTAAATTACAATGGGCAGACTTAACCCTACAATTTTACCCACATAATAATTAGATTTTATCCAACACAATAATTGTTGATTACAATTAAAATAATGTTCAGGATTTCATACCTGTTAGTTGTAGTGTTTCCAAAATGCATGACTTTATTAGTCTATGTCGTTACAAATCTTTCTCTGTGGGGAGTCAACCACGTAGCTTTCACATATTGAACAAACATTGGCCATAGTGCACAAGCAATTTCAAACTTCATAAGACAATCATCATATTCTTTTTTAGAAGCATAATCTACAAGATTCTCCCATGCTTCCATAACATAGTCCCATGCATTGGTTTATCCCACAAGGGAAATTTTTTTTCACTACATTCATCAATGCTGAATCTTTGTCAGTAACAATGACTTCAGGGAAAACATCACTCTTCAGAAAAGTCCTCTAAATCATTCAAGAGCCCATACAAGATTGTTTATACGTTTGCCCTCTAAATAGGCAAAAGTAGCTGAAAATGTCATCCCAGTAGGTGTCACACCAACAATGTTAAGCAAATGGAGTTTGTACTTGTTTGTTTTGTATGTCCTGTATATGAGGAATACCAAATGACATGCATTTATCAATTTCACTACATCCGGATGTGACCAGAATATGTCACGTACAACATTTTCATCCTTCAGTTTATGCCAATGGATATACATATCACATTCAAGAAGCTTTATTAATTGTTGCATTTCAGTATTATTTCCTCTTATAGAAGAATGAAACACATATCTTGCATTGTACACTTGCTTCATTGTTGTACAATTTTTGGGATTGTGATCCTTTAAAGTTAGAAGAATATTCTTTGGTTTAACCCTTGACTTTGTCATATCAGCAACAATAACCTTCTCATCCTCAGTTAAACGACCAACATATGGATGTCCAGTCAATGACTTAGCCAAACGATGGTTATGAGTCCTACATATTAACTTCACCATCCAGCCTTCACCTCCTAGAACTGGTTTCACTCGCAACTTAAAGGGACAACCACACTTTCTAGTGCTAGTCATTGTTTGTACTAAATCTTTGTTGAATGCTCTATACTTTCCACTTCTTTCACAACTAATTAAAATAAATGAGGTCCTTCCCATTTTTCCAGTTGTTGTGTCAGACCTCATTATCACAGCTACAAAACCAATATCATATGCAACACTACGAGCCCATTGCAATACCTCATCATGAGAATTAGACACCTACAAAAAATGATAATACATGTTTAATTTTCTAAAATAACTCATTTACTTACTTTCATCAAATACAAAATCATATAAATACCTCACAAGCATTAAAGGCATTAGAACAATCAATTGAGTGATAAGCGTTTGTCGTGTGGCTTCAAAACAATTAAACTACGCTAATTCTGTAGCACAGGATTAACCTAGGTTGACTCAGAGACACAATCAATATGGTTCCAACTTCAATTCACTAGTAAATAATGGGGGGGATTTTTATCAAACAATTTGTATGCGCTAAATGAAAATTGCAAAAACACAAACTACGATTAAAGATTAATGCAGAAACTAACAGAATTGATAACAAGTAATGTAAAACAGATTAAAGAGCATCAATCCAATTCACCAAACCAACCTATTCGAATCATCATCATTCTCAGAAATTTATCCTATTGTGAAAGTTCATTCAATTTCATTAGGAGCAGTTCAATCGAATTAACCCCTAAATTAATTGAAACCACAAACCCTAATTGAAATATCATCCAATTAATCTGTGTTTTATATTCGAAATTAGGACATGAATCCATAACCTAATCCACTTTCAATTCTAAACGCATTCATAATCATGAAAACAGAATAGCAATTGAAGAAGAAAGTGAACATTCACACAGAATTCGAAATACTAAACCAGAACTCAAATTCTCCTCTTGCTTGGATTGGATCCTTGGATTGAGTGATTATTTAGCCTTCCATGATGATCACCAAGGAAATCCCCATGAAGTAAGTGTAGAAAAATGGAAGAATAGAAAAATGGAAATGAAGAAGATGAAGAACAATGAAGAACAAATGAGAGAAAATGAAGAACAAGGGTTTTGATTCTAAAAACTTAAAATGAGAAAAATAAAACTGTTTATTGAATTTTAAAGTGCTGTCCAAGTTTCACTAAAGTCACTAATATATAGTGACTAAGTCTGAAGAAAAGAATGGGCCATGAACAAAACCCATCAATTCTAGTTATTTGCTATTTACAACCATAAAATCAAATTCGCAGCCCAAAATTACAAGTGCAGAGGTTCCGATTTTGAAGCTTAAAATGACCCTCTAAATGACAGAATTGACCTCGGGCTATTTCTAACAAACTTGTAGATATTGTTGTTATCTTTCCAGGGACTCCTAGAGCGCTCGATTCGGAGTTCTGTAGCACTCTAAAGGCCCTGCACAAGTCAGATATGTCAAGTGAGCAAAAATCCAAAAATACGCAACAATTAGCAATTAAGCCCACTTACTTGCCTAAGGCAAAAACTGAATTAGAATAGGAAAATAAAAGTCCAAGAGAAGTCAAATAAGCTAAGAATGATATAAAAATATTTAACTAAAGGCACTCCATCACTGAGCACTTATTATTTTCAAACGCAGAAGGTGCGTCTCTGCTATCTTCAGTCATATTAATTTCTTCAGACATAAAACTGTCATACATCCACTCATCGTTGTCCATCTTAACAAACAATTAAAAACAAATTTCATTAACAAACTATATGCATAATAATAATATTCAACAAAATTAAAGTGTTAATTTAATACAAATTCAATACATTTCTTAAAAGGACTAATACAAATTCAATAAAAAATACAATTTTTTGTATACAACAAATTTTACACAGTTCAAAAACACATTTACTAAAAAACATTTATAAAAGAAATAAAAAAAGCACTTGTTAGACACAGGGGGAGCTTGAAGAGGATCAAGATAAGGAGGCTCTTTGACTTAGACAAGTTTTACCTTTTTACATGCTATTCAATTGAAGGCATTCATTTAAGAGTTTCTTCCTATGATCCCTTGCATTGCATAAACATCACTCATTGGCCTGCATTCATGGTTTTAAAGAAAGCACATGTCTTAAGAAAAAATCTTTAAGTATTCATGATTGCATAAAAAGCCAAGTACCAATGGTTAAGTTTTTGGAAAAACTATTTTCACTGCATTAATCGATTACCACAATTTGGTAATCTATTACTTGAGCCATGAAGAACAAAATAATCGATTATAGGCATTAAGTAATCGATTACACTGTGTAAACACAGAACAAGTCCCGACTGTGTTAATCGATTACTAAGCACGTTTTTGAAAATGAGAATCCCTGTAGTAATCGATTACATGACGGATTAATCGATTTCTTTGTTTATGTATCTTTTCCAAAAAGCTCAAGAACACTTTAATCGATTAAATGTATAATTAATCAATTACATAAATGTAAATAAGCGATTACATGGACGATTTAATCGATTACATTCAGTTACAATAGTTTTCTATAAAAAGTTGCTGGGTCTTTTGATTTTAAAACAGATCATTACAATTCAAGATTTTCATTGTTTTTCAAAAGGCTTCTAAATTGAGAGAAAATACACTAAGTAACAAAGCTCTTGTCCTACAATTCAAGACCTTCATGCATCATTGATGGAATTCTTTTTGGACAAGATTTTAAAGGAGTTTTTTTGGAGAGCTTGGTTTAAAACTTGCTTTCTTTCAACGTGATTCCAGATTGGTAAACACATGCATTTTCATTCTTTGGATCATAAGGTTGTATCTCTCATCTAAACTCTGATTGTAATTCATTTTTTACATTTCAGCTTGTTAATTGCTATTACCAAAAGGTTCTTTAAGCTTGTCTATAGTAGGGTTCTCTAGAGGGAAGAGTAGAGCAGGGTTTCTCTATGTCTTGATCCTTAGAAGTCTAGAAGGTGTTTAGATTTCAGTTCTTTATCTAGGGTTGATAAAGGGTGATCTTTTATAAGCTTGTAAAGAATAATTTTTTTGTTAATAGTGGAACTCTAGCCAAGGTTTGGTTAGAAGAAACTAGATGTAGCTTCTCTGGTTAAGGAGTGAACCAATATAGTTCTTGGTGTTCTCTTAATCTCTTCTTGTTGTGGTTGATTGCTAATCTTTTGGTTAATCTTTTCAAGATCAATAGATAAACATTTTCTGCTATTGCTTTCTATGAAGGGTGAATCTTGATTGACTGAAAGTTTTCTTTTCTAAAAGGGTGTCCTTGTGATATGATCCTAAATCTGTTGCTTGTTTTAAAGAAATATTTAAGGACCATGTTTTAACCAATTCACCCCCCTATTGGTTAATTATGTGTGTTCATATTGTTTTCAAGGTACTTGACCTAGCTGGCCAACGTTGTCCTAGTAAAGAAGACCAAAGGGAAATGGCGTATGTGCACGGACTAAATTGACGTCAAAAGGGCATGCCCCAAGGACACATGTCCCTTGCCCAGCATCGATAGGCTAGTGGATGGTGAGTCAGAATTCCAATTATTGAGCTTCCTAGATGCTTACTCAGGGTACAACCAAATCAGGATGCACCCTCCAAACGAGGAAAAAGCCACCTTCATGGACCGGGTCATGCCCTTTGGACTCAAGGATGTAGGAGCCACACACCAAAGGCTTATGGACCAGGTCTTCAAACAACAGATAGGACAGAATATCAAAGTCCATGTTGATGACATGGTCATCAAGTCTCATAGTGTGGCCCAACATGTGACAGATTTGGAAGAGGTGAAAATTCACAATTATGACATGCGTCTTAATTCCGAAAAGTGCACCTTTGGGGTTAGAAGTGAAAATTATTGGGTTTCATGATCACCCATTGGGGAATTGAAGCTGACCCCAACAAATGTACAATGATACTAAAAATGCACAGTCCTACCTACATCAGAGAAGTCCAGAAGCTGAACGGTAGATTGGCATTTTTGTCCAAGTTCCTCCCAAAGCTCGTGAAGAAGGCAAGGCCATTCTACAGGCTACTTCGAAAAACTGATCCATTCTTGTGCGACGAGGCCTGCAAGCAAGCCTTCCTTGCCTTTTAGAAATCTATCGAGTCACCACCAATTTTGAGTCGACCAAAACCAGGAGTTCCCCTGCTCATTTACCTTTCAGTAGCAGAAGAGGCCATCAGCTTAGCCCTTGTCCAAGAAGATGGGAAGCACAAAAGACCCATCTATTTTGTTAGCTTTGTCCTTCACGATGCAGAGAAGCGGTTTGATTGAGTATTTTTAGTTTAATATTTTTCTATTCTTCTTAGCTTATTTGACTTCTCTTGGACTTTTAT
>QARZ01040233.1:0-43267 GCA_013407115.1 Glycine latifolia | reverse complement strand
TTTCTGGTTTTAGTGGACATTAGTTGCAGGACTTGTAAACCATAACATAGCCAGCCATAGAGATGCGGGTACTAATAACCGGAAAAAGTTTGGGGGCTTTCCTAGCCAGGATTACTAGTCATATAGATAAATCCTTTGGGCTGCGACCGAAAGTTTGGCCGTAACATCAAGATTTTTTAACAAACGCGACGAAACCACACCTTGATGCCTTGATTGATATTTAAAATTAAATTGAAACAAGCTGCTAAAATTACAAGGACTTGGAAGGAGGAATGCATGAATGCCATATCAACTTACTCCAATGAAGACAATTGCCTGAGGCGTTGCGACGCAAAAAAGCATCCTTGAAGGATAACCCGTGAATTATTGCAAATGAAGTCACTAACTGTGGCCTGAAGATTATGATACTGCTCTGGAATTTCAAACAGATCAACAATTGCGTGCATAGTGAAGACTTTACAGATTTAAAAAGCGGACCCTCAACCTCAAACTATGTTGGATTGGGCTTACTCCTCTAATGCTGGCCCAAGCCCATTTGAGGGTTTTAAACCCTAAACCTAATTTTCACTTATAAATACATTAGTAGAGAGTGTAATTAGGTTAAGACTCAGATTAAGAAATTGAGTGAGGGTGAGAGACCTCCGCTATTTGACATTTGACTGCGTGAGAGATTTCGCAAATTTGAGCAAGCTTTGTGCTGTGCATTTGAGAGATCTTTAAAAAGAGTTTGAGTGAAACACTCTAGGGAGTTTGATTATCACCATTGTTTGAGAGGTTGAGTGAACCACCACATTGGTACGTTTGATTCATTGTAACCATTATTGTTATAGTGAATATTTGATTTGCATCAGTGTCCCGTGATTTTTTACTTCTTCACACTGAGGAAGGTTTTCTCACGTAAAACATATTGATTGTGTCGCTTCTCTAGTTGATTGACTATTTGATTACGTTTCCGCATTTGACTCTGAGGGTACGTGTTTACCCAACGTTGGTATCAGTTTTGATTATTTGAGGGTTGACGTTTAAACCCAACAAACTAGTAGCTCGATCATATTTTAGCTAATATGTTTTACATTACATTATTTTAGCTAATAAGTTTTCTAACAAAAATTACTCAAAAAATGCCAAGATTTGGATGTATTTGTTGCAGCAATGTGAATTTTATGTTATCCATGTGACATTTTGCAATAAAGCCTACCAAGTCTTTTAATATTTTTTTAAAAAAGTAAATATAAATGCGAATAAATTATTTCCACCTTATAAACACAAAAAAGTTACGATTTTCTTTGATTAATAAATAGGAAAATTGTATTGTTATTTAATTAAACATTTTAAAAATAAAAGTTCAAATGTTTATATTATGAATATGATATTCAGAAATTAATGAAAACATATAAATAAATTAATCTGGGAGAAAATAGTAATGTAGCATTTAATGCTATTAATGTAATATTAGCCAAATATATAAATAAATATGTTTTTTTTAGATAGTGCGACACAATTTTGTTAATCATTGTACCCTCCGAACATCATTGGGCCAACCTCCCCAATTGTACTCACAGACAAAAATGCTCTTTGCGAGTTGGGTTATACATATTGCCGAGTTCTTACGGATTGCCGAATCCATAAGTAAGTTTTTTTTAAAGTTAAAATATATTTTTTCAAATAATTTAAAATAATGGCGCATGCAGATCTCGAACCTATGATCTTCATGTTATTAACGCAACACTCCAACCAACTAAACTAATAAGTCAATTATGCTAAAAAATAATTAATGTTAATACATATAACACTAAATTTTTTAATGTATATTTAATACACATATCTAAATCTTTAATTGTTTAATTTATCTAATTTCTTTATCTTTTCTTATTTCAGATTCTTATTTTATTAATTAGGGATATTATTTTCATTTTATCAATTAGGATAATTGTTAGTTATGATCCTATCAAATAGGATTCTCTTTTATTTTAATTTTATCAATTAATGAGTTATATATAATTAATTTAATTTGAATTTTATTTTTATTATTGAGTTATTTCTCATGCTATTACTTTAATATTCTTAACATAATTTATTATATAAACTTATATTTTATTAAATATACATTAAAAAATTTAGTGTTATATGTAACAATATTAATTATTTTTTTAACATAATTGATTTATTAACTCAGTTGGTTAGAACGTCGCGTTAATAACATGAATGTCATAGATTCGAGACTTGCATGCGTCATTATTTTAAATTATTTGAAAAAATATATTTTAACTTAAAAAAAAACTTATTTACGGATTGCCCAATCCGTTTTACTTTTAAAAAAACTTACGGACTTACAGATTCGGCAATCCCCAATCCGTATTACTTAAAAAAAAACTTACAGACTTACAGATTTGGCAATCCGTATGAAGGTTACGGAATTCGTAACCTTCAAATCGCGAATGACATTTTCATCCACACACTATTTACATATAGTGTATTAAAAATTTGTATAATGTATGTAATAAAACCCTCCTTTTTAAGGTCATATCAGCCGGCCCACAAAAGCTACGGATGCTAGTATGTGGACCCAAATAATAATTATAAAATATTTTTAGAGAAATAAAAATTTATAAAACTAAAAGATTTTTCTCTCCTAATTTTTAAAGTTAAAATCTAACATATCAACATTTTTAACATAACATTAATAATAATTTAAATACACACAATTTTAAAATAAACAAATTAATAATAATCCTGGTTTGTAAACTTCCCCGGCAAACTGATGGATTATTCTTATCAAATCTACGAATTTCACCTGCACACTCAAATATTATCTATAGTTATACAAATCTAAAAAACATGCCCGTTATTCGCATGATCGGGTGGACTTGGATCCTATACCCACCCCTAGACACAAACTAAAGATAAAAAAATTTAAAATTATTGTTTACGACAGAATATGTTTAGTGCATGCTTAAATAGCATTTGAGAAAACAAATATAGACAATAATATTAAAGATAACACTGAAACATAATTCTCAAGTTTCATTCGTTATTTAACATAAAGTGGTTTATTGGGCGGCTTCATTCTGAAGGAAAAAAAAAAGTGATCTAATATTACGTTTTAAATAAAATGTGTAACCTATTATTACAAGTAAAGATGAGTGATTCACATGTACCTCATTTTTGAGATAATTCATTTGTAGGATCCGAAAGAAAATAATGAAATTGTAGGTAGCAAAATTTTGAAAATGTGGCATGAATGCTTTAATGCTACTGTTAAAGAAAAAATATTAAAAATTGAATTTAATTAGAAAACTAATGTTTGTACGTAAGAGAGAGAGAAAACGAAAGATAATTAATATTATTTTAAGTGATTTGTAAAATAAATTGTGAAATATTCTGTAATTAATTATTAATTAGTTTAGTATACAAATAATACATGCTAATTATTTTACTTATTATCATTGTAATTTAATTGCATTGTGGATAACTCCTTAAAACAGTTTTAGTGATAGATCTCAAATTAAAATTTTAGATTACTTTTTGGTGGATCTCATAGTGTCACATAGGATGTAAGACTTTTCTCATTTTTTTTTTTTAATGATAGTTCTCATTTTGAGATCTTAAAAACAAAGAGGAAATTTTTTTTTTTAAAAATAAAACTGATCTAAGACGGTTGTTAGGAAAACCGTCTTAGAATGTTAACATTCAAAGACGGTTATTCCTAATAACCGTCGTAGGTCAGTATTTTTAAAAAAATTACACTAATCTAAGACGGTTCTTAGTAATAACCGTCTTAGAAAATTCGACCTACGAAGACGGTTGTTATATAACCGTCGTCGAAAGTGATGACTTCCCCAGACAACGATCGTCGTACAACCGTCGTAGAAAGCGCTAAACAACCATTTTGTAGTACTGTTATTAAAGAGAGAATTGAAAATATAAGTTAATTTTCAAGAGAATTGAAATTAAAATAAGATATTTGATCATTTAAATAATATATATATATATATATATATATATATATACACATATATATATCACAATTTGTACCCGTTGTTGTTTTTTTACTAAATTGTAAACGTTGATATTCTATTATTATCATATAAGAATCTCTCCAAATTTAGTAAGATTCGTTCCATGTGACTATTCATTTAAATGCATTGATGTTTCTTTTTCCACTTGCACAAATTATGCGTAAAATGAAAACTACATAAACAAATTAGAAATGGCTTTCTTCCATCTCCATTTTGGCAGGTACCAATTCAACCTATCGCATCACATTTACAAATAAAACTCAAAATCGTTCCAAATACCACACCACCATTATCATATTACTACTACTTCCACCTTTCATCATCACTCTTTCAGTCCAATGGGGTGGTCTTTCTCCATATCCATTGTGCTGTTTCTTACCCTTCTCATTCAAATACATGGAAGCGGTTATCTTCCTCACAAGCAAGCAAGAGGCTTTGCACAGAATTACGGTTGTAATTTGTTCCAAGGAAGGTGGGTTTATGATGAATCATACCCTCTTTATGCAACCTCACAGTGCCATTTTATAGAGAAGGAATTTGATTGTCAAAACAATGGTAGACCAGATAAGTTCTATCTCAAGTATAAATGGCAGCCAGCACGGTGCAACTTAACAAGGTTAGTACATATCTTTTATTTGCTTTTCTCTCTCTCTTTTTGTATCATGAGTTGTTTATTTTTTTATTATCAGTGCCATGCAATTTGACTATCTCTCACCCAATCAGGTGGACATAGATTCACCATGCACTTTTTTTTTTTTGCTGGGGAAATCTGTTTTTTTCTTCTTCTTTTCATGATTTTTCCTCTTTCCAAAATTATAAATAAAGTCTTGTCAGCGAAATGATAAAATGTTTACCTTCAATTAATCTAGATTTTTTTTCCATTATTTAGTTTTTGAATTTAATTAGAACACAATTATAAATTTATTTATATTTTCATCCTATAATAAATTGTCAAAGAAAAGTCATACTCCCTTTGTTCCATTAGTTTTAAGTGTTGATTTTTTTATAAATAAATTGTTCTTGTATTTGTTCTTTTCACAGTTTTAGGACTACTTTTGTTGGTATAAAAACATTTACGCATGTATAAAAAAATATATTTTTACACTTTTTATAATTTGTTTTTCGCTCTTTCTATCATAATAGTATTCTTAATTGAAACGTTCGTCAAACATTCACTACTACAAAAAACGGATTCTAAGACGCGCATTCAAAGGCGGTTGGAGCATAACCGTCTTTGTAAGTGAGGCGGTGGCAAATTCGTAAATATTTCGTTATTTACAAAGACGGTTATATAACAACCGTCTTAGATAATGCAATACGAAGTCGTTTTCAAGTCACAACCGTCTTTATTTTCTGCTATTCAAAGATGGTTTTAAATACCCGTCTTCGAATTCAAATTGCCCTAATGTTTATTTTTTTGTGCCTTTCCCTCTCAGACATTTCTTTTTTCCTCACGACCTAATTTCGCGACCTCGTGCACCTAGCTTCCCTCAGGCACTGTCCGTGGTTCCCTCCAGCTCTCCGTCGTGGGCTCCCTCAGTCAGTGGTGGCCGCCGGTACTCAATCTTCACGTCTTTGGTCTCCTGCGCACAACCAGGTTTGATAGCATTGTTGTATTTTTGATTTCGTGTTTAGGGGTTTCAGATTTCGAGGTTACTTGTGTTTTTGATTTCGTGTTTAGGGGTTGAACATTATATGCTGATTCACATTGGGAGTGTTTGGGTATGTCAGGTTTCCCAAGCCTCTGTTTTTGATTTCGTGTTTGTCTGCTGCCCAAGCTTGTGTTTTTCCACTTTCAACTTTCATGTGTAGTTGTATTTTTGTTTTTATTACTTTGGAAACGCCTCACTGTTCTCACTTTGTATCTGTGGGGGTGTAGAAGGGTTGTCAATTCATTTTGTATGAAAGGTTATGTTCTCACTTTCTATCTGCTTTTTTACAACTAAAGAACATTCAACATCTTGACTCAGATTCAAGACTTGACCAAACCTATTTGGTTTTCTTATCATAAAACGTATACTTTATTCATAGTATAGGTTGCAAATGCATCTGAAACATACAATCTTATAAAATATGAACCTTTATTAATGTAAGGGGGTAAGCTTTTAAGCAAATTTTAAGTGGAATAGAATCCCCTGGCTAGGATGATATAATAAGCCTTTGATTCAATTCAAACTTTAGCTTTTACTAATTCTCACAATTGAGCATCCAAAGAATCAAAACCAGCAAATCTCCATAAAAGTGGAACAACATAGACCATTACTTCCAAACTTGAAATTAACAAGTGAACAGATCAACACATCCCAACTTAATATCTTGAAGGTTAAAGATTGCAGATTGAGAAAATAAGGCCGCAATAAATATGGTAAAATTCTTCTTATTTTGAGTTTTTTTTAATGAAAAGATAAAGTGATTATATAGTAAAATAAGGTTCTGAATAATCTTTTTTTTTTGCAAGGCTTATGTGTGTGTGATGTGTCCTAGTGTCCTATATTTGGGACATTAGCCACGCTGGAGTGTCTGTCAAAATCTATGCTTCATAGCTTAAAAAATTCATGCTATTGCAGGATATTCTTGGGAGTTTAGCTGACATCATGTATTTAAAGTATTACTTGATGTAGAGTCAAAGTATAATGTTCTAAAGTAGAAATTTTGGTCTTTTACATGAGTGCTAAATACTTGACTTTCCTGAGCATAATGGCCTTAAGTTTCCTAGCAAGATCTTCAGATAGAATCTTCCGCTCCAAGTTCTTTTGGGCTAAAACACGCTTCTCATAGGTTTTTATATGGAATCTTTGTTCTTGCTTTATCATCCTCTAGATCCCAGTTGATTGCATCTTACACTGCATCAATCCCAATGCTGCGTATAAGTTCCCACCTATGACCTTCACTCTTATGCCTCTGCAATTCTGCATTGCTAAAGCTTCTGCATTTGATGATGGCCATTATTGAAGGGTTCATCTGTGAAACCTGAATGTCTCAATAATCTTGATAAACGCCTTACAACTGAGTTCATATCTAGGGGAGATGAATGTGCTTCCTACTATTCCTTTTAAGAAAGTGGTAAAAAGCAAAAGAGAGAGAAAAAAAAATCTAGTTAAATTGCTCTTCAAATAGCATCATGCATAAAAAAAAGAGGGTCAATCATAGTTTGATTTTTATAAATTTATTCAAACTGTCATATGAATTACTTTGGGGGATTTAGTAAGTTGTTTAGGTAATATTAGGGTAGATTTACAACTGGAGTATTATTCAGATATTATATAGATTCAAAATAACCTAGACAATGGCTCACTTCTGAATCAAATATGCTTATCAAATATGGGAGCTTCACTATAGTGCATGTCAGTGCTATCCACGATGTTTGCGATCTCTGCCCGCAAATCCCACTAAAATAATAGTTCTTTCTCCGTGTATATCTTCTAAAAACTTAACAGCAGTCTCTACTTCCCCTTCCATGAAAGATCTTCTCCACTGAAGCTGCCATTCCCAACCCTCTTGTGTTTGTACACCCAATTGATAGATATGTTATTGTTGTTTATTGGAAATCAGGTACATTGTTGGGTATTTGTCCTTTAGTGAATATTCCCAAATTGTAATTTATTCCAATTGAATTTATTCCAAGCTTTCAACTTAAATTTCAAAAGCTCCCCAATTGATAGATATGTGTATCATCACTGTTAGTTTCAATTCTGTTAAGCTCCCCTTCAATGGGCTTCAGCTTCTTTTGAATATTCCCAAATTGTAATTTATTCCAAGCTTTAAACTTCAATTTCAAAAGCTTAAATTTTTATTTTAATACATACCCCCCCAACCAAAAACTGAAGTTGCATTCCACCAGTATCATACTGTCTTCCTAAATGACTTATCCTGTAACCAGCAATCCAGTTCCCTAAAAAGCTTTGGGTCCCAGTCAACGAAAGAGAATCTCAGCAGGACAGGGCAATGATAAGAACCTGTGAATGAGAATGATACATCTAATTGACCCCTTAAAGAACAACACAATAATATTGCTGAATAGATGTTTCAACCACAAATTGAACTACAGGAGATGATTGCTATCAATTCAGCTGAAAAGATACATGCAGTGGACAAAATAATAATGCAGCAGAATAGATGTCTTAACCCGAAACTGTAACAATCTCAATCAAAAGTATTTCCATATCCCACTCAAAGCATGAATCCATTTTCCTTCACATCTTCCACACTGCCCATTAATTTTTTTCTCCTGCTGAGTAGGTTCCTCCTTGTCCTTTTCTTCATTCAACCCTGCTTCTTCCTCCTCTTCTTCTGCCAGCTTTTTCACAAAAGATTGAATCAAATTCAACAAGCAAGCCTCTACATCCTCATTCACACACTTTGGCATGAGATTCTCAGCAACATCAGCAGGAGTCACATTGGGGACTTCCAACAAATTGGCAATTCTAGCGAACAAATTGTGCGAATCAACATCCAAGTAGTTATTGGCAAGCACCTTGAATGCCTCAAAGCGGCAATAGGACAATTCAATGTGTTTGTCCATCCTACCTGTCCTAATAAGAGCGGGATGAAGCTTGTCCACAAAGTTTGTTGTGAAAATAATAATCCTGTCTCCCCCACATGCTGACCAAATGCCATCAATGAAATTCAACAACCCTGATACAGTTACCTTGCTATTCTTGTTACCCTCCCCTTCATCTATACTAGTAGGATCTTTTGGTTCCTCTTCCTCAACCCTTTCGCTCCTCATGTTCCTCTGGCTGGTGAGATCAAGCGACCAATCAATGTCTTCCACAACTATAATAGCCTTACTAGAAGTCTCAATCAACAACTTCCTCAACTCATTGTTGTCCTTCACTACAGTCAGCTCAACATCATAATAATGATAGTTCATGAAATTAGCCATTGCAGCTATCATAGTAGACTTACCGGTCCCGGGAGGATTGAAGAGCAAGTAGCCGTGCTTCTAGTAAGTCCATCCAATCTTGGCATAGTAATCCTTCCCATTCCTGAACTTGACAAGGTCATTGATGATCTCTTTCTTCTTACTATGCTCCATTGCAAGAGTCTCGAACGTTGCAGGGTGCTCAAACACTATGTGGCTCCACTTTGATTGTTTGTAGCTATACCAACCACTGCTTGGATTGTTGGTGTACAACTTCCTCTGCCTGTTTCTCAAGCCAATTTGTTTCCCCTCTTCCAACATATGTTTGATGTAAGAAATGGTGATGAATACCCTATGCTTTTTGTGGAAAGTGAGCTTGAAATATGTCTTTCAATCAGGGGGACAATAGTAAGAGAAGGAATATGCACTAGGGTTTGAGGCAGTTTTGCTAGCAGCCCACCAGAGCTTCACACCTTGGAACTCATCGGTGACTTCTTCGTCGTCGTCCATGCTAAGCACCAAAGGGTTCTGGCTATCTTTCACCACTTCAGCTTTGAGTCTTTTGGCTACTTGCGAAAAATAGATTATGCATTATAAAACTGTTTTACATTATTAACCAATAATAAATTATTATGTATGTTAAGTTAATTGATTTCTACAATTGTTATATTAAAAGTAATAAAAATTATTTGTGATTGATTGATTTCTACAATTGTTATCTTAAAAGTCATAATAATAATAACAATAATAATAATAATAATTTTTGATTGATTGATGGTGTTAAACTGTTTTAGACTGTACTATGAAAACAAAACATGACCATTAAACTATAATATATAAGGAGCAGAGAAAAGGGTGTTTTCTTTTTGGGGCGGTGTCTCTCGAAGGTGTAATGTCACATACATGAGAATCTGAGTTGAAGTGGAAGAGGTCGCTGCCAGTGCTAGTGAAGTTTTTAGCTATACGAACCCATTTGACAATGACTGATGTTTGCCAATTTAATTAGCAGTATTGCCACTTTTTTTCCATTTTCTGTTTGTCTTTCAAGTCCAATGGACATGCATAAGTTGCTAGGGCTGCATTCAGCAGCATAGTTTGTTCCCTCTTCATTCTTGCTCAATGGGGCAACGAAACTGTTCTTTTTCCCATCATCATACCATTTGAGTTTAGGTATCCTAAGGTTGTTGGGAGCTTCTTTGGCTTCCTTTTGTTCCATTAACATATGGCTGGTGAAGTGTGTTAAGCCATTTTTAATCTCTTGCTCCTTTTGTGATCTGTCACAGGAGGTGAGGTGAGGCAACTGTCCATTGAGCAGTCATTTGGCGGCTTGGTTTGTGGTTGCTGAGGGCAAAATCCTTGCAAATTCTTCAAGTCTGTGAATGCTTAGTTGAAGCACTGTGAAGAGACTTTGCCTACCAGCTCAGTGGTGTTGAACTTTTGCAGCTTGAAGTCCTACTATTCCCAAATATTGTCTGCCAAGAGTTTCGTGAGCTTTCTCCAACACAGACTGAAGGTATTCTCCTTGGCCCTCTATCCTAAGCTGCAAGTGTCTTTGTACACATTTAATGGTTCAGGAAGTAAATGCAAATTAAGTAAGTTTTCATTTTTGTAAGCTCAAAATTAAGTAAGAATCAGTGTTTGATCTTGAACCAGGCAGAGTACTTACACATAAGGACTAAAGAAATAGGCTTTGGTGATCCTGAAATGATGTGTAAAGTAGTATAAGTAGACGGTGGGCATAAGAAAAAGGAGAGCTTGATTAGACTTCAAAGCTTTGATTTCATCAACAGTCAAATAGTACAATACCATGTCTTTATTCACAATTTTATTAACACTTGGGCTGCTGACAGGGGCCCGACAATTCCTGGTGCTGAGTTAATTTTACCAACAAGTTGAAATAAAATAAACAAATGTTTCCTCCACTTTTTCATATGGCGCACATCATACAATTATGTATGGCTGGATGTGGACATTGTAGGAATCCAAACAACCTTCTTTATATTTTTTTTTGTCTTACGCTAGGCTTGTGTGTATAGATTTTACAACATTTTCCTTGAAGTAAGTCATTTATTCGGAAAAATTATTAGATTTTGGAAATGATTGCTTATTTGGACAATCTGTCTTATAAAAGTTTAATACAGTGATAATTTCCAAACACACATTAAGGACTGCATTGGTAGGAATCTCACTATTTTCATGCTTCATTCCAGATTTGTTTTTTTTTTTTTTTTTTTGCTTTGACCTTGCCTTTCTGACAGAAAATGGGCATCATTTAAAAAGCTTTATTTTTTAAGAAAAGTTTGAAGCCGTACAAGATCAATGGTTTTGTATCTTTTACCATTGTATTTGGCCATTCCTAATGGATAGGTGAAGCTCTGCTATGCCATCATTGTCATGTGTATTTATTTCCTACAATTTTCCTACTCCCGAAAGATAGTGTAGTGTACTAGTAGGAAATTTTTTTACCTACAAAACTAATCCAGAAAGATGAAGTTTTAAGCAAAATTGATGGTTACTATTTATGAAACAAATTTGACATCTTTTGAAATTTTTATAAAGCTTATATTATTGGTGGACCTGGAATTTGATTATATCAACCCATATGATTCTAGGTCTTAGATAAACCAGGTTGTCTTGCCAGAGTTTATCATCCATGGAATCTTCTGCTTCACCAATCTTATAGCTGGGCATTGGTTTATATTCTTGATATCTCTCCGTTTCCTGTATTACAATCTGATATTGTAAGTTTTTTTTCCTTTCCTTCTCAAAATGTTTGTGCTTTATTGATTCTGAAGTTGTTAGTTTTAAATTATTGAATGTTGTTTCAGTAGGCTTCTCAATCTTCTTAGGAGCATTTTTGTGTTGATTTAAGGGTTGAAAATGTTTGTTGCTTGAAGGAAATTTCAATAGAATGGAATAAATATGTTTCTTACCTTTTTGGATGCAAAACATTGTTTTAAGGGTGATTTGATGGTTTACAATAGCTAAAATATTAATGATTGCAGAATTCGAATGGTATTTTAACTAAAGGGTGTTGTCTAGACTTTCTTGCTGCCACTTGCAAATTGAAAGAAGAATGAACATCAGGTGGTTGTTCAAACAGTATCCAATGCTGTAATTTGAGGGATAACCTGAAAAGACACTTACAACCCTGATCATAATTATCCACAGCCATGCATGTAAGAAACTATAGCTAGTAGCTTGACCCTTAAGTATATGACAGTTGTTTATCCTCGATTATATAAATAAAACAAATACGTGTAGGGATAAAAGTTGTTCCTCTAACAGGCACTTAGTTTTATTGCTTTCGACAGTTAAGATACTTTACTTTTAAAAGAAAAAAATTTAGTGTTTAATTTCTCCTTTCATTTTTTAACAGGAGCATTCTCTTGAATTGTTTAATTGAATAAACTCATGCTATGGACAGTATTGTCATATATAAAAAGGCAAGACTAATTGTTATTCAATTTGGATACTTCTTATTTTCTTGATGGACTGCATTCTGTGTTAAATTTATTTTTACTATGAAGTCATATGTCTTGACACTCGTGTGGTTAGTCTGTTAATTATAATAATTATAATGCATGAGTATTGAAACTTCGCCATAACAAAGGAGTAGAAAATGAAGCTTCTATGTATCTTGCTCAATTACCTACCTAGTTCATGTTCTCAACTTCTGTTTATTCTTTTCAGAAGTTCATGTTCTCTTCTTGATTAATGTTCAGTGGGAAAGTTGAAAAGTAAGAAGAATAAAGCTTCCGTATATATCTTAAGAGGTGGGGTGCAATTTCACTAATTTGGTAATTCTTCAAGGAAGGAAGAACAATGCAATTTTTCCTAAATATCACTAGGCCTACTTAAGTCAATAGGCATACCACCTTGTGTATAAGCCTGATCACAAAAATTACTTTTAAATAGTCTTATAGTTCACGTTAGACACCTTTAAAAGTGGCTTAACATAAGTAAATAGGTTAAAATCAGGATTTCTCTTTTTAACAAAAGTCAAGACATATATATAAGTTTGGTTTGGCCTGATTTATTTTTTATCCTAATTATATGAACACTAGTTATTGGTTAATTATCATTTGGATATAGTTAATTGTTCTTAATTAAAAACATTTTCTGTTAATTTCTATTTTTAATCAAGAACTATGAAAATTTGAATTGTGTAACTTTCATAGCTTTTCCTACTTGAAATTGCATTGTAGTTTTTCCTAGTTATAGTTTGAAACTCTTTGGACATTGAAATTTAACCCTTCTGCCATGAGATTCTGTTTCCTATCTGTATGAAGCTTAGGTTGCATTTACATACAATTAACTTCAAATGATCTGGTTATTATGTTGTAGATGACATTAGACTAGTTATTATGCTGTAAATTAATTTGCCTTAACATCAATTTTGAAAAAGTGGTATTGTAGTATCAGTAAAGAAAATTATTTTTAAAACTAGGTCGTGGTCCTGTCCTGTTTATATTTATGCTACGTTTATATTTATGTCCTTGTGACTTGGATGTTATAATTTCAAAGAGCTTGCAACAGCCTCCTCTCTTGTACGGGACTGCATGGCTGCATCCATAAGGCTGACTAAATGCATGGCTGCTCTTGTTTCATTCGAATACCAATGATTTCATCCCCTAAAAATGTTTATATGCTCCATTCCACTGTGTTTGCAAGGAAATGAATATTCTCTATTCCTAAAAATATGTTTAACATACTATTAATTAATTATTGGTCCTTCATTGGGGTCATTCTTTTTTACTCAGGTAGCACCTTAAGTCATGTTAGGCATCTTTTTAGTTATTCTGCCACGACGTAACACAAACTCCTTCACACCATAGGCCTCACCGGAGTCTGTTGTTGTTCATATAGACCATATTTTCAGGTATGTCCCTTGTTTTTCAGTCTTCATTGTTTCATACATGTTTGTTCATATCTGACAATTGGTTTGTCATAACATGCAATGCATTGTCACTAAACCTTAGTCTCCCGTTCAAGGATCAATTCAGTGAGTACTACGGATAGTTTGGATTATTCGTTGAATTGATTCTTGAATTGTCCGTTTGGACAGTTTGGGAAATTAAATATTTGTTACATAATTTGTGAATATAGGTTAAGTATGGTTTCTTTAATTTAATGAAATTTTGGTTTACTGCATATTCCTTTGTTCTCCGAGTGCATACTACATCGTGGTGAATTAAAATCACCACTTTGATGTCATGTACCTGGAGACCAATGCGAAATGCTGCCGAAATTTCATTAAATTAAACAAACCACACTTAACTTGTATTTATGGATCATGTAATAAATTTTAATTTCCTGAATGGGATAGGGCCCCACCTTGTTAACATTAACATGTACATTGTAATGCATTTTACATTGACCATATCATAATCACAGCTTATTACAAACTACATGGATCGTAATTGGATGAAATCACCGCGCATTAGTGACGAGTATGAAAATGGGGTTGAACAATTCCTCCAATTTATGACAAGTAATGCACCTTCTCTACATGGAAAGTATTTTTGTCCTTGTGTTAAGTGTGGTAATGGGAGACGACAGGCAGTTGATGACATCAGATCACATCTAATATGTCACGGCATCATTCCGAATTACACAAAATGGATCTGGCATGGCGAATTGCCAGATAGGCCAACATTTCAAGCCACATCGCAGGTTGATGTTGACACAGGAGATCGTATAGAAGACATGCTTCGCGATCTTGGAGAGTCAAATTTTCAGCAAGCACATGCACCCATGTATGACAAATTACAAAGTGATTCAGAGATCCCTTTGTATTCTGGGTGCACAACCTTCACACGATTGTCAGCAGTCTTAGCTTTGGTTAACTTGAAGGCAAGATTTGGTTGGAGTGACAAAAGCTTCACTGAATTGCTAGTTTTGTTAACGAAAATGCTTCCTGATGATAACACTATGCCGAAAAATCATTACGATGCCAAGAAGATTTTATGTCCTATCGGCATGCAGTACCAGAAAATACATGCGTGCCCTAATGATTGTGTATTGTACAGAAATGAGTTTGCTGATTTGCGAAATTGCCCGACATGTGGGGTGTCAAGATACAAGTTGACAGATGAAAATTGTAGTGAAGAATCAAGCAGAAGCAGCAGTCGTCCAGCAAAAGTTTGTTGGTATCTTCCAATTATTCCAAGGTTTAAGCGATTGTTTGCAAACGCAGATGACGCAAAAAACCTTACTTGGCATGCAAATGGCAGAAAAAAAGATGGATATCTCCGACATCCAGCAGATTCTCCCCAATGGGCGACAATTGATCGTTTGTATCCAAATTTTGGTAACGAGCCAAGGAATCTAAGGCTTGCTCTTGCATCTGACGGAATGAACCCTTTTGGTAACCTTAGCACTAACCATAGTTCTTGGCCTGTGTTGTTGATTATTTACAACCTCCCTCCTTGGTTGTGCATAAAGCGTAAATACATAATGTTGTGTATGATGATTGCGGGTCCAAGACAGCCAGGAAATGATATTGATGTGTATCTTGCCCCACTGATTGAAGACTTAAATAAATTGTGGGTTGACGGGATTGATGTGTATGACGGATATTTGCAGGAGACCTTTACGTTGCGTGCAATGGTTTTTTGTACCATTAATGACTTTCCAGCATATGGGAATTTGAGTGGATATAGTGTCAAAGGCCATCATGCATGTCCAATTTGTGAGAAAGATACTTCCTTCATCCAATTGAAACATGGCAAGAAGACAGTATACACCAGGCATCGAAGATTTCTCAAACTTTATCATCCATATCGTCGTTTGAAAAAAGCTTTTTATGGAAGTCAAGAAAAAGAGCTTGCACCTACCCCGTTAACTGGCCATGAAGTTTATGCTCGTGTTCAGAACATGGAGACTATATTCGGGAAGACCCAAAAGAAGGATGCTACTTGCGAAAAATTATGGAAGAAAAGGTCAATTTTTTTTGATCTTCCGTATTGGGCCAATCTTGATGTTAGACATTGTATAGATGTAATGCATGTTGAGAAAAATGTCTGCGATAGTTTAATTGGCACCCTGCTGAACATTAAAGGCAAGACAAAGGACAATTTGAAATGTCGACAAGATCTATATGACATGGGTATACGCGAGCAGTTGCATCCGATTAGTAAAGGTCGACAAACCTATTTGCCCCCAGCATGTCACACATTGTCTACAAAAGAGAAAAAAGCTTTTTGTCACTGTCTTCGTACTCTGAAGGTCCCACAAGGATACTCTTCAAATATAAAGAGCCTTGTTTCCGTCAAAGATCTCAAATTAGTGGGGTTGAAGTCGCATGATTGTCACGTCTTAATGCAACAACTAATGCCTGTAGCGATTCGGGGTATCTTACCTGACAAAGTTAGGGTTGCCATAACTCGGTTGTGCTTTTTGTTTAATGTTGTATGTAGAAAGGTAATTGACCCGACACAGTTGGATGACTTGGAGCATGAGGCAGCTATTGTCCTTTCTCAATTGGAAATGTTTTTTCCACCTTCTTTCTTTGACATCATGGTGCACTTAATTGTTCATCTAGTGCGGGAAATCAGGTTGTGTGGTCCTGTGTATTTACGGTGGATGTATCCAATTGAGCGGTTCATGAAGGTCATAAAAGGCTATACTAAGAATCAATACCGACCAGAAGCTTCCATTGTTGAAAGGTATGTTGCCGAAGAATGTATTGAGTTCTGTTCTGATTACATTGATACACTTAAACCTATTGGGATTCCTGAATGTCGTCATCACCAGTCAAGGGGAGGTAAGGGTACACGAGGATTCAATGTTGTCAGTATGAGTCGCCAGGAGGTTTTACAACCGCATTTGTATGTGTTGAATAACACGCCAGAGGTAATTCCTTACATAGAAGCTCACAAACAATATGTGACCGAATGTCACCCCAAAATGAACATGATGAAGGTGTTGCAACAACATAATAAAACTTTCATAAGCTGGTTCAAGGAAAAAATATTTAGTGATCAGAATGCTTCCCGAACATTAAGACTGTTAGCTGTTGGCCCGAATTTGAATGTACCCACTTGGAAGGGATATGAAATCAACAACTTATCCTTCTACACAAAGTCTCAAGATGATAAAAGTACAGTGCAAAACAGTGGAGTAAGTGTTGATGCTGATTCATTACACTTTAGTGGTGCATCTGATAACAATCCAATTCGAGCATCTATGCCATACTTTGGAGTTATTGAACAAATATGGGAGCTTGACTATAGTGCATTTCGTGTCCCTGTTTTCAAGTGTAAATGGGTCAATGGAAACACAGGGGTGCATCAAGATCGTCTGGGATTTACTTTGGTAGAACTTGATAAGGTGGGTTACAAGGACGAGCCTTTCATCCTGGCCGAACAAGCAAAACAGGTATTTTACATCCAAGATCCCTGTGACGCTAGATTTTCAGTCGTACTACAAGGAAGAACATCTAGCATCAGTCATCGTTTAGGTGATGATGAAACACTAGATATTTGTGAAATGCCTTCTTTCTCCACTAGGATGCCCTCCCTAGAGGAAGATAATGATGCTGATGATGAACATGCAAATCGAAATGATCATGATGAAGGTTTATGGGAGACCATGAATGCGTAAATGTTTACTATCTACCTAATGTATGTATGTATAACATTATATGTCTTTTCGATTTATTTGGTGTAATAGGCGATTTACAATTCAATACATTTATGTTGAAATGTGACTTATGTTATTATGTTGTTTGTTTTTCTTACAGAGTCATGGCGACACCCCCATTGTCCCCTCCGCATTCAGAACATCATCCTTCAGATTCAACGTCTAGGAAAAGTAGACAATCTACGAAGCTTAGAGGCTTGACTGTTAGAAACTTGGACCAGCCTAGGCCAATGGTTAACATAAATCCTTCAAGTGGAAAAGCATCAGGCGATTACAAAGAAAAATTCCATAGCTATCTTGGGGTTGTGGCAAGAGAAAAAATTCCCATAGTCCATTCTTCTTGGAGAGACGTTCCAGAATCGCTAAAAGACCTAATTTGGGAAGACATTTTGGTAGAAATGATGCTCAATGATTATGTAATGTATCTTATTTTAACATTATGATCTTTATATTCTAAAATGTTACATTTTATTTGACAATGCAGGGGAAATTTGATATCCCAGAAGCAGATAAGGCAAAGAATAAGGTAATGTCAGCGGTTTGCACTAGATGGAGGTCATTCAAGTCTTCATTAACCACAAAATACATTTATGCGGAGGTAGACAGCCAAAAGGAAAAGGATCCTTTAGTACAATATGGTGTAGATCCACAAACTTGGGAGCAATTTGTTGCTAGCAGAAAATCACCAAATTGGCAAGTAAGATGCCTACATTTTTAATGGTTAAGTTTAATTATAATGGGGCTATGAATTGAAAGTGGATTAAGTCTTTCATATTGTTTTCAATGACTGATAGGGTATAAGAAAAAAGGCACAGGAAATACAAAAACTTAATGAATGCCCCCACGTACTCTCTCGTGGAGGTTATGCCTTGCTAGAAAAGAAGGTAATGGATGAGAAAGTGAAGAGAAGACAACAAGATGCGATGTATACTGAGCATTCGTTAAATGTGGATGACCCTCCATCTCCCATTCCTAGACATGTTAAGTGGAAGATGGCCCGCACAAAGAAATATGGGCACATGACATCTAAGACGGCTGAAGAAATTTCCAATAAAATTGTAAGCTTATTCAAACATGTCTATTATTGTTGTGTTAAAAAAGCCCGCAGCATGTGTTGATAATTTGTACATTTTATGTTGCAGGACTTGTTAGAAGAACAGCTGACACAAGGAACCTTTGTTCCTCAGGGTCAACAGGACATCTTAAATTCTGCTATTGGTAAACCGGAGCACCCTGGTAGGGTTCGGGCTGCAGGTACAGGTGTCACCATAAGGCAATACTTTGGACATGCATCACATGGCTCCAGTAGTTCATTTGGATCCATGAACCCCCAACAGTTGGCTGGTATGATAAAAAACTTAAAGGAAGATTTGAGGAAAGAAGTGGAGGAGGAAAACAAACACATTCTAGAGAAAATGAAGCAAGAATTGAAGGAAGAATTAAAAATTGAGTTAAGTCAAATGGCAACACAACAATCACCCCCTGATTGTGCACAGATACAACAATTACCTGCTCGTGTTAGCACAAAGGGAAGTTGTGCTGAAGCTAAAGGCAATCCATCAGGGGAAGAAAATGCTACTGATTTGGTGCCATGCATGGGGTTGTATGTACAAGCTAATGGGGCTACAAAGCTAGTTGCGGAAGCAAAAGTTTACGATGGATCCTGCGCAATTCACAATGTCGACTATGGAGATGATGTCGTAAGGGTCTGTGTGGAAAAAATTTATGACGGGGATGCGCAAGTTCCATATCCAACATCCGAGGTTACATATGTTAGACAGACACCTCAGACATTTGTCGCATGGCCCAAATTTTTGGTCAAACCATTACCAAAAAAGGTAAATATGTGTTTTATACAAATTAAATTGTTATTATTTTTTTTATCTATTTATAATTAACAAATGTTTATTTGTAATTCATATGAAACACATAGGATTCACTCATAACTTCACAAAACATTCCAGAAGCACTTGATACATTAAATGAACTGGAAGCAAGTGATCCTTTGGATGAATTAATTAAACATGTCTATGAAGTTTACCGTAGGCCTCTGAAGTTGTCATGGGATGGGTTAAAGTTTGGTATTGCAAGTGTTGAAACATCCTTCTACATAACATATTCAGACATTAATGAAATTATATCAGGTGACAAATATTTGAACATTTCCATACTACAACTTTGGATCATGTAAGTAACATTTGATGTGAATGTCTGCTTTAGTTAACTATTGAAGTGTATTTGTTACAATATATATGTTTAACAAATTGAATTTCAATGCAAATTGTAATAATAGGTTTCTGGATCAGTGGAGTTCAACGTTGGGTTATGGTTCGGTGTATGGATTCTTGGAACCTCAAATGATACACAATGCAAAGGATAGACGTGCTGAATGTCAACAATACATTCAAAAATGGGCCAAGGAATCACAAAGAGAGGTGTACCTAGGAGCTTATTTGAATCAGTAAGTATTATTTTTCATATGGCTACCAGCTTTTAAGTGTAAATTTAGTAATTATTCCAAATAATTTCCACAAAATACAGGGCCCATTGGCAGCTTTTTGTTTTATGTCCTTTGACTCATACAGTTGTGTGGTTTTGTTCATTGCGTAAAAAGCCAGACATTCACATAAAAGCTGTTCTTAACAAGTAAGTTATATAGAAGTGTAATAGTTTAACATTATTTAGCAAAATTATCCCTTCACTAGGGTAATGCGTTAACCCACGTGTATGTTGCAATTCGTAAATTAGTGCACT
This sequence comes from Glycine latifolia, assembly GCA_013407115.1. Lineage (NCBI taxonomy): Eukaryota > Viridiplantae > Streptophyta > Magnoliopsida > Fabales > Fabaceae > Glycine > Glycine latifolia. The sequence continues at coordinate 22,984 of QARZ01040233.1, read as the reverse complement.
TAAGACATTGAATACTGGTGTCGAGGGTAAATGTAATGCAGCTGCACCAAACTGGATTGAAATCAAGGTTAGTCATTTAAAGAACCTTCATGTATAGGGTTAATTTATTATCATGTTTCTTCCCAATACAGTAAAATTTAAATGTTTCTCAATTTAGAGCCATGTTCAAAAAGGAGGCTTCGAATGTGGGTATTACGTAATGCATTGGATGTGGAACATAGTAAGTGGGGGTTTAAAGAATGAATGGACCAAGGTATATTAAATTGAACACCTTTTTGTGCTTACTTGAAACCAATAACTGTGTTCATGTTAATGCATTGTAATTGACTGGTATGTATACCAACTTAATCTTGCAGTGGTTTACTGATGGTACAGTGTTAGACATGGAGACCATAACAACGATAAGGAACAAATGGGCAGCATTTTTGTTACAATGTAAAAACAATTCAGTGTAGACAGGTTATTATGCTGTATTTTTTGTGATGACATGCTGTATTTTTTTGTGATGAGATGCTGTATTTTTTGTGATGAGATGCTGTATTTTTTGTGATGAGATTCTGCATTAGTATTTAAAAGATGGATATTGTAACCAAACAGGTGTACCTTGTAGCAGCCTTTTATTTATGACGCACATGCCAGCTTTTATTTATGACCTTTCATCCTGGATTTAATGTCTTCACCCATGTTGTAATGTTTATTACAAATCTCCCGTTCATAAAATACATTATGATTGCAATATCCATTGTATGTAGTGCGGCAATTGTGCCTACATTGCAGGTCATTTGTAACACAACTCATTGCGATCGGGGTCATGGTACAAGATATAATATGTTTGAAAGGATACAACAGTTATCAGGTTTGAAAACTACACTTATGAGCTGTGTTATTTGCCTTTAATCTAATGCTGGTACTTCTTGTGAAATGAGTATTAACAGTGAAATGAGCTTACCGTTTTGGACAGATTCTGCTGGTACTTTTATTTGTTTAGTTCTTGTTTTATTAGTTTAGAACCTCATGCATGAGTATTTTTGTGGATTTATATTTAAGAATGAACTTGTTCCTTGACTAGGTCAGTCACCGGTTCTGTTTTTAAAACTATGGATACAACATTGGTATACCACTATCTATTACCTAACAAGTTTCCCTGCAAAATCAGGTTTTCTTCTGTCACTGCTCCAACCCTTAAACTTCTCATTCAATTGTTCTATCTCAACCTGTCGGTGTTCAAGTTCCCCCTCTTTGTTCTAGGTCCACAAAAATCAGGGCCTTTTACTCTGTATTGTAAGGTAACCCTTATGCCACTGAGAAAGTTTTATTCTTGCTTTAATTATACCATGAATGTTTCTTGTAATTTTTGCATTTGATATTTTGATGTATCATGGCATGTTGTTATTATGCATTGATGAGATATTGCTAGCCATGATCTGGTTTTGTGGTTTTCTTTTGGCATGATCTGATTTTGCTAGCCTTAATTTAATATTATGTACTTCTATTCTACTCCCTAGGTAGTCAACTTGCCATAGCTAAGGAAACAGGAAGGAGACTCGGAATGGGAACAAATATGTTTCCATTTGCTTCATTGGTTGGTCAAGACAAAGATGCAAGTATTGCCGCACTTCCCATTGAGGAGGTGATTGAGAAGGCTGATGGATTTGCTGGAGTTTTTCCATGTTCATACTCTTGTACCAGCTCAATATTATCTTCTTATTATAAATTTTTTGCCATACATTATGTTGTTTGAAAATTTGTAGTTGGCAATCATGTCATTATTATATTCTGTTATTTATACTATAGAGCACAAGTGTTACATTGAGTAAAGAAGTTGCAAGACAGGAAGCACATTTGTGGAATGACTGGAGATGGTGTCAACGACGCTCCTGCATTGAAGAAGGCTGATATTGGAATTGTTGTTGCTGATGCTACTGATGCTGCTAGAAGTGCTTCTGACATTGTCTTCACAGAACCTGGATTGAGTGTTATATTAGTGTTGTCTTAGCTAGAAGTATTCCTGTTATATAGAGTCGTACGACTTGCTGACTCTTTGGCATGGGCATATGAATAAGAAGGTTCCGTCTCTTATTTCTACTTATTTGTATTTTAGTTAAGTTTTTTTGTTTCTTAGTCTTCATTTCGTCCTCTTCTTTCTTCTGATTTGTATTTTAATTAACGTTTTCTTTCATGGTCTTCAAATGAAGTGTCTTTCTTGCTAAGCTTCCTTGGAAAATTTCGATCCCTTGAATAGTCAAGTCTTTTGTTTGGTCAGTGATTCTTAGTAAAATTATATCATAGTCATACTGATGCCAGGTTAGTTTGGAGTGTTGGGGAAATATTGAGGTTGGGCACATTTGGACAAACAATTTAATTAAGCACTTATTCAATAAGTCTTTTTTAGAAGCCAAATTCATAAATTTTACCGTGAATGAAACATACTAAAATAAGCTAAAGAATTTATAGGAAGATTATAAGCCACTTTTGTACACTTGACCTAATGTACTTACATGATAAAATAAGTGCAAATGAGTTTCGTTGAAATTTGAATCTATAGCAGTTCTTATTCATTAACTTTAGAGGTTTTTGGAAATTGGAAGGAGCAAGGATGCCAAAACTTTATGGGGATGGTTCGTTTGTGTGTTCATAGTTGTTACTAGCAAACCATAGCCACAATGGAGATATAATGTCTCTTGTATGTATATGTGCCCCCTTTACATCCTCTTAAAATCTGATTTGATTAGAACATTCTTGTACATGTGCTTCAGGTAATTTGAAATTGATGGATTCCAACAATTGGAGACCTAATGAAGGTACTAACCCCACTATGGATACAAGTGATTGGAGAGCTCAACTACCAATTGATTCACGCCAAAGAATTATCAACAAAATGTAAGCTTGAATTTCAATACTGCATCCTTTAGGTTATTTGAATAGTTCTTTTACCACTTGTTGCTTGTCAAAAATAAAAAGGTTTGAAGAAATATTTAATCCCAGTTGTTTGATTACATGTATAATTTATAGCTAATCATATTGTGTTTTAAGGAGTGGCTGATATTATTCACACATCCTTCCTTGCATTATCTATTTATGAAACTGTTGATTTTCATTTTGTAGAATGGAGACATTAAAAAAACATCTTCCTGTTTCTGGTCCTAATACATTGCATGAACTTCGGAAGATTTCAAAAAGGTTTGAAGACAAGATTTTTACTACTGCAACAAGGCAGGTACTTTCATTGTTAAAATTGAGGAGCCTCCATTTCATTCATAAGTTGTTCTTTGTAAATATATACGATAAAAAAGATTATGGTTTGACACAGCACTGGTGTTCTCTCTTTTCAGCCTGATTACCTACGGAAAATATATTTGAAGATGCTTACAATGGAGACTAAATCCCAAAACACCTTGGCTAACAATATGCCACCAAATCAACTTGGCCCTAGCAATAAACCTCCTGATCAAGGTTAGCATTTAATAGCCTTTCATTTGGTGATTATATTCTGATGTGGTACCAAAGTGTCAAATCCTAATTATTTGCAAAGTAGTACTATAATCTTTAAAGATATCTCAATCAATTATCCCCTAAACTTTTCTCGTTGCTCTAACAAATTCTTCTGTTTAACCTTTATTAAATCCTTAATAGAGGTGCCATGTGGCAATTTTGAAGCCCTCCATGTCTATGTAATTTGTGCCCTTTATTAATGTATTTAAATTCTATTTTTCTAACTTACAAAATTACAAGATACCTGGCATTGATAGCAAGATGTAGACCAATATGGTCAGCTCCTCAATTTGTATGACTTGCTGGAGGATCTTCATCTCCTTCTCAATGCTTCTCCACTTCACAATGAGAGTAAAATCCTCTCTCTTTCTATAACTGTAAACTAGCTAGCAGGTTCATCCAATGCCACCTTGTGTCACTGAAGAATGTACCAGCAAATACAAATTATCACATAAGAAGCTAAAAAGCAAGTAATTATAACAAAATTTTGCTGCAACATGATGTTTTAGTTGTGACAAATTGTAGGGATTCAAGTTATGTACATAAAATCAGCAACATCAGTTTTTGATGATGAGAAAAAGGAAATAACTTTAATTTGACAATTTGGATCGATCAGTGTGGAAGATGTTCTCATTATAGTTATTTATTTATTATTTATATTTTTTCAAATTTTGTACAATTTCTTGAGTTATGGAAATTACTGAAATTAGATAAAATTGAACTTAAATAATAAATTATAGAGACCTCAGCTTTGAGATTTTTCCACATGGAAATTTTGTTAAATATTAACTAGAATTACAAGTAGTTATCTATTGCTGTAGTAGTTAAAGTTTAACAACTAATTGGGATGACTTTAAATTTCATGGTGTCACTTTACAACGCCCCAAAGTTCAAGGGAGCCAATTACATTTTAGCCTTATACATTTGATTAAATTTTGTCATTCTGTTGGTCTACTTAATTATTCTGATTTTCTGAACTGAAACATCATGTTGCAGCAAAATTTTGTTATAACTTGAATCTTCCAGAATAATTGAAACTGTCTTCCAAAAAGAGAGTATTGTTATACAAACATCAGTATTGTTTCTGAACTGAAACCGTCTTCCAAAATTCTGTGTGAATTATTCTGCAACATGAATCTTCCAAAATTTTCTTATAACTTGAAGCAAATTCTAATTATTCTGCTGCAACATCTTCCACACTGATCGATCCAATGCTATGTCAGTTTCTTCTGCCTTTTGAGAGAGTATTGTATTGTATTGTATTGTATTGTATTTATTATCATGTTGACATTTTCCTCCTTTTAGTACGAGGATGATGATGCCAATGCTTGTTCTTGCCTCCAATAGTGATCTTGTTTGTCTGCTGTCAGCTATGCTAGGTCTGCAGGAGTGAAGGTGAAGATATTTACTTCTACTGGCTTTTTCATAACACTCAAATTTGCTTCATACATTCTAATATAAAGCATGTTCATGTTTCAACATTTGAAGTTGCATTGGGGATTTTGGCAGTTCAACAAAAGCAACAACTCCAAAATCTTGTGCAGACACTACAAAGAAAACTAGTGCTTTGTCTATGCTGCTGTTGGTCTACTTAAAGCGCTCCAAACAGCGATGTGTTGCCAGTTTGGTTAGGCAAAAAATAAGCAATAATTGTTGTGTAAGTTGTTGAAGAGCACTATTGCCTTTTAAAGGCTCATTACAATTTCAGGTTAATATTGAAGTTAATTTTTTCCTCCACAATCAACCCAAGGTTAATTTATATTTTTTTGTTTATATTTTTTTGTACAGGACTATGTATTTGACATGAGGAGAAAACAAATATTAGTTTTTTTTGTTTCGCTTGACTTGACAAATTGTAGGTTAATTTATATTCTCTATACATTTAATAATATTTCTTGTAGTTGAAATTGAATTTTTAATATGGTGTAGACAATAATAATGCGCTTGTAAAAAAAAAAGGATACTAGCAAAATAAAAAATAATAAAATAATGCTGAAAATAATCAAAGACGGTTATAAATGAACGTCTTCAAATGTCTAGATACTAAGACGGTTTAGTGAATAACCGTCTTTGAAGCTGCTTAAAAAAGTTAAAAAACCAAAAGAAAAAGTTCAATCTAAGACGGTTATGCGGAACAACCGTTTTAAAATTCATACATACGAAGACGGTTGTAACGAATAACCGTCTTAGAAGATGTGTAAAAAATATAAAAATTTAAAAATTAAAGTAATTTAATAACAATCTAAGACGGTTATATGCTGAAACCGTCTTAGAATGACTACATACGAAGACGGTTGTCCATTATAACCGTCTTAGAAGGTGCGTAAAAATATAAAAAATTAAAAACTAAAGTAATTAGATAACCAAAAAAGACGGTTATAAGCTGAAACCGTTTTAGAATGTCTACATACTAAGACGGTTGTTGTGTATAACCGTCTTAGAAGGTGAATAAAAAATTTTAAAAATCAAAAATAAATTAATAAAATCCAAATCTAAGACGGGTATGCGGAACAACCGTCTTAGTATGTCTACATTCTAAGACGGTTGTTCAGCATAACCGTCTTAGAAGGTGCCTAAAAATATAAAAAAATTAAAAATTAAACTAATTACATAACATTCTAAGACGGTTATGTGGCTAAACCGTCTTAGAATGTCCACATACTAAGACGGTTGTTGTGTATAACCGTCTTAGAAGGTGCCTAAAAAATATAAAAAAAAAAACTATTTAAAAAAATAAAATTTATTCTAAGACGGGTGTACAACCGTCTTCGTAGGTCTCAGGATACAAAGTCGCTCGATATAAAGACGGTTGCGGAACCGTCCTTGAAGGGTTAAAACAACCGTCCTTGAATCCCCTTTTTGTAGTAGTGATTAATTAGTTACTTAATATTAGAGAGAGAATAAATGAATACTTAATTTTAGAGAGTGAGGGTACATTAAATAAAGAAATGAACAATTTATCAAAGAAAGAAAGAGAAATTAGTTCATTATAAAAAAAAATAATTACAGTGAGAGAAATAGATTTATTATGAATAAATGAAATGCAGTGAGAGAAATGGGTGTAGTGAGAAGGTGAATTGTGAAGGGTATGACAGGGAAAACAAACTTACCATTTCATCAAAAATAGCTATATATAACTGTATTTAGAAACATAGTAAGTATTTAAGGCTATTTTGTCGGTATAAAAACATTTATATATAAAAAGTTACTTAGAAACATTACATAGTCACATGAAAAAACGTAATATAAATTTGTATTTTTTTAGCATGCTTTCCATAATTGAACGATAAAAAAATTATGTACATTGAACTTCAAGGGAAATTATAATATTAGGAAGGAAACATGAGTCAGGGATTGCACGTAGTTATCTTTAACTAATATTATATTGCTTCAAGGAAACAAATCCTTGTGCTGTTGTGCTCTTGTAATTATTGGACTCAATCCATGAAGAGTACAAATCAACAACTAATTAATCACTGCACCTTACAAGGGTAAAAAACCTTTGTCAAATAATGACTTTATGATTAAACAAGAAAGAATAAATATCCTTGAAGTTATGGATTAGGCCGAGATCCCACAATTTAATAAATTGCACGTAATATGCAGATGGAGATTTCGTAATTCCTCACGGTCCAGTTGTTATCTCTACAAGAAGAAAAATACTGGAAACATGAAAGGACGTTTTACTTGTTCATTAAGACAAATGTAGAACTCACTAGTGATATTGCGTTAGCTAATCAAAATTACAAGTGAACCGGATCATTCTTTTTTGTTTGTAATTATTAATAATTTCTATAATTGCAATTGTGACCACAAGTGCAATTGTAATTTTAAAATCTTGAAGAAAAAAATATAATATATAGGGTATCTATTTTTATTTCCTAATACTCTTTGTTCTTTTGCTTCCACTTGAAAAGAATATTTTCGTTGTTTTAAAATTTTGCACATCCTAAAATCAAAAATGGAAGAAAAGAAAGAACAAAAATGTTATAAAAGAAAAAAAGGAAACAAACTAACTAATACTATTCCTTTATGAACTTGTTACATGACTCGTCTTACGAGAGGGCCAAGTACCAAACTGGAGACCAACCACATTTCCAAGTTGTCATTATCCAGCTTATGTTTTCTCTTTAACAGCCTTACGAAGTTAATTTTATGAAACTATTCAGATTTCTCCTAACCCCTTATTCATCATATCAATTAAAGAATAATAACGATTGTGTTTGAGGTCTTAAAAAATAGTCCCCACCCTGATTTTGGCTGTAGTGCTAAGGTTTTTGGACTCGATCTGTGACCACAATTGTAAGTTGTAACTACATTGGCCGTAGTTGTTTACAATTTTCCATAATGATACGGATTGCAAAAAAATTGTGATTGTGACTATAACTGCAATTTAAAATTAATTTGATTAATGTGGTGATTTAATTTGTCATCCTTTAACCTGAAAAACCTAGTTGCTTCTGTCTGCACGTTTTATATCTTTTTTTCCCTATATGGAAATTTGATTATATGGACTCTCCCATCAAGTTATCAACTAATCAGGTAAGGTTGTTAAGCTTATATATATTTGAACTACCACATAAAGTTTAGTGCATACGTTGGCAGAGACTTCCTCCATTAAAAGTGTGCTGTTGTAAAGTTGCTTTCAACCAATTTGTCCTTAATTAGGATCACATGCTACATAAGATCCAAACAAAACAAAAAATCATTTTAATGATCATTAAGAGCATGCAAGATGTGTTGGACCCACTTATCATCATTTTGAATGAACCTTGTTGTTTTGCAGATTTAATGGTGAAGATTTCTTAAGAAGACTTAGAGGGAAGAGTCTCATGTTTGTGGGGGACTCTTTGAGTTTGAATCAATGGCAATCACTCACTTGCATGCTTCACATAGCTGTGCCTCAAGCCCCTTACAACTTAGTGAGGAATGGAGGTCTCTCCATTTTCACCTTTCCGGTTAGATCTCTTTTATGACTTTTATTTTTCTTAATTTTTTCTTCCTATTCTCTTAGTCATTGTCACAACCCTAACCTATCACATCCACACAAACTCACGTTCACCCCAATTACTTGAGCCATGCCAAAGTGGTTGTGCTTCCAATTTTATCTCGAAATGATTAGTTCAAAAATATAATTTTTATTGGGTTGCAACCAATCATGCATGGATAATATTGAAATTAAATAGAACATATGATAATTTAAATGCAACCATATGTAATATATGAATAACACATTCTAACAACTTGTCTCTTAGTTAACTAATTGACACCCAAGATATTAGAGTCCCACCCATGCAAGCAAGAAAAGGTAACTAAACAATTCATAGAAAAAACGTTGTATCGATAATAAGGATTATGTAATGCTTTGGTGTCCTGTATCCATCATTGCAGAGTAATCACATATTTTTTAATTATCCACACAGATAACAGAAGAACCAAGGAAATTGTTGAAAACACACCGACAGAAGTAGAGGAAGAAAGAAATTATGTTAGATTATCCGCAAAATTTTATTATAGCAGACTTGTATTAGTAAGAAATAACTAGTTATTAATTTAATGATAGTGTGACATACTAACCATACGATTCGATATTGTTGAAGCAATCACGAAGATATTTTATTATATGCAAATGAACAATGGTTCAAGCTTTTTTAACTTCTTTAGTTTGAAATGAGTCCACCCCAAAGAAACAGAGCACCTGTTGGTCTTAATATTTTACCGTTTGTTGAAAACAACTTCATTTTAACAACCTAGTGCTTAACTATTCCATTATTGAAACTTCTATCTAATCATTAAATTGGGCCTTAACAATGAGGCAAAAAAACCAAAATATTGTTCTTCTAAAAAAAATTACGGATTTATAATAGTTTTGAAAGTATTTACCAAAATACTGCTGTCAGTCGTGTCCCACCTGGGCGTGACTCATTCTGCCACTAATTCGGTCGCTAACACTTTTTGCGACAGAATATTAGGCGTGATCAAAATATTCTGTAGCAAAAAGTGTTAGCGACTGAAATAGAGATCGAAATTGGAAGTGTTTTAATTTTTGACGTAAAATATCATTTAATATTATTAATTGTTATTTTTATCTAATTTTAAAGTATTTTTATACCGATCTTCATTATAGATATGATCTTCTTTACTTTTTTGTAATATTTTTTTTATTTAGTATATTTTTTAATTTTATATGATTTTATTTAATATATTCTGGATTTTAGGTATATCTAATTTTTAATATATTATTTTATTTAATATATTTTCTATATTTTTTAATATTATTTTATTTAATATAATTTTTAAATTTTTATACGATTTTGTTTAATATTTTTTTGGATTTTTTATATAACTAATTTTTAATATAATATTTTATTTAAAATGCTTTCTATATTAAAATATTATTTACAATTTGAAAAAACAAAAAATTTCAATTTTGTTTAAAAGGTCATGAAGTTGTAAAAAAATTGATTTTAAAGTCGTAGGTTAATTTCGGTCTCTATTTCAGTCGCTAACACCTTTTGCGATAGAATATTTTGGTCACGTCCATTATTCTGTCGAAAAAGTTTTAGCGACCGAATTAGTGACGGAATGAGTCACACCTAGGTGGGGCGCGACTAACAACAGTATTTTGGTAAATACTTTCAAAACTACTATAAATTCGTAATTGTTTTTTAAAAGAACAATATTTTGGTTTTTTTCCTGAAAAATGAATATGTCCAATTTAACTATTAGTGTATTGTTAACTAGAATCATTAATGTTTTTATTATTAGACAATTGGAGAAAAGGCTCGGGCAATTGTCTAATACATACATTTCATCATAATTAGTAAGCACCGAAAATTTGGAAATTTGTTTTGAAGATTAACCATACCTAAAAAAATTAACAATCTTCTATGAATGATAACCAAATCATTTTATTTCTACATATTTTTAGACGCATGTATTTTCACGTGTTTGGTATGACAGTAGGTATATATAATTAACTCTTGTATAGTCTCATACAAAGCAAACATGTCTACAACTCTACTATAGTTTGGTCCCTACTTGGCATAGAACTAATCTTGATTTAACAATAATGAATTAAATTTCAAGCATAGACTAGAAATTTCTTTCAGTGACAATCTTAATTTCAGGTTCTATTATTGGGTCAAATACCACATAACTTCAATTGTATCTCATAATTTGCAGACCTACGGTGTCAAGGTGATGTTTTCACGCAATGCATTTCTGGTGGACATTGTTAGTGAGAGTATTGGTCGAGTATTGAAACTAGATTCAATTCAAGCAGGCCAAACGTGGAAAGGAATAGATATATTGATATTTGACTCTTGGCATTGGTGGCTTCACACCGGAAGAAAACAACCGTATGTAAAATAAAACCCTATTGCTAATTTCACAGTCTTCATCATATATATTTCACATGCAAAATTTGTAACACTTTTCTATCTCTTTTTCCTCATGATTTGGGCTTGTAGATGGGATTTGATTCAAGTAGGGAATCATATCGTTAGAGACATGAATCGCTTGGCTGCATATGAGATAGCGTTGAATACATGGGCCAAATGGGTTTATTACAATATTGACCCTACAAGAACAAGGGTTTTCTTCCAAGGAGTCTCTCCAGATCATCAAAAGTAAGTATTTGCTGCCATTTAAATGGATTATTGTTGGAATATAAGTATGAGGTGAAATTTTACATTGTATAAAAATGATAATGTTGAACACCATATAAGTGAAGACAAGACCCATAAACTTGACCTTTAAAGTTTTGGGTTAACATATAGTGTCTGATTCACGTATATGGTTGTTCATGGTCCATTAGTGTAAATCTTCCTGGTATTTATCTTGATGATCAGCTCGGACGAGTAAGATGACGATGGTAGATCCTTGGCTTAGGGCCCTTGTATCAAAAGGCTTTTGCTCAGTAGGGGAGACTATCATGTGAATGAGACTCACACTTAAGGGAAAGATTGCTGGAGTACAAATGTGAGGTGAAGTCTCACATCGTGTAGAAATGAAAAAGTTGAGCACTATATAAGTAAGAAGAAGATCCATAAATCTAAACCTTAAGGTTTTGGGTTAAAGTATGGTGTCAAATTCACTTATGTAATTACTCATATTCACTTATATAATTGTTCATGACTCAGTATATAACTGTTCATGACTCATTTCACTGCACTTTTTTTTTTCATGTGAGCCAAGTTTGATTGAGAGTCACATGGAGCGTGAGTCTGTGACTTACATAAATTTCACTCAGTAAAGAAATGTAGGAAAATGATTGACTATTTTGATGACTTTTAAATTTGTGAAGGACAAAAACAAGATAATGAACTCGAGCTAGAGCACATCCTCAACCCATTGTTACCACATAAACAAAAATATTTATTTTCAAAAAGATATGTGCATTGTAAAAAATATACAAATAAATAACAAATTAACATATAAAAAAAACGACAAAGGTAACACTTATATATTAATATAAGGTTGGTACCAGGGGTGCCAACAAAATAATGCAGAGTACATACTAAGATGATCAATATACAAGGTTAAGTGATATTTATATCACACATTATTATAAATACTGAGTAACCCTGAGTGATACACCTCCAACCAGAATAAAGCATGCACAAAATACCCATCCCAATTAATAATCTACAATTTCTCCGAACACATTAACATATAATTTTGTGAAATTGGAGTTAAGTTGTATCTGAATTAATTGTTGCAGTCCAGCACAATGGGGAGAGCCAAAAGCAAACTTTTGTGCAGGGCAAACTGAGCCAATATTGGGATTCAGGTATCCAGGAGGACCACACCCAGCAGAGTTGGTGCTAGAGAAAGTGCTAAGAGCCATGCAAAAGCCTGTGTATTTGCTGGACATTACAACCCTATCCCAGCTAAGGAAAGACGGCCACCCTTCAGTTTACGGACATGGAGGCCATTTGGACATGGATTGCAGCCACTGGTGCTTAGCTGGTGTTCCTGAGACTTGGAATGAGCTTCTATATGCTAGTCTCATTCAAAATTAAGCTCCTATTCTTATTGTTATAGCTGATTATAAATAAAATGTGTCCCAATATATATATATATATATATATATATATAATTAATTCAGGCAATAAAATACAGCAAGATTTTTAGAGCAACTTTATTACAATATCTTAGGCAAAGATCTTGAGCTCAAGATCTAATCTTCACTAGATTTTCCACTAAAGGAGGTAGAGAGATTTCCAACATGAAGAATGAGTTATTGTAGAAGAACTCTTAAGATCTGCACATTGTTAAAAATAAAATAAAATTTTTCCATTTTTCTCTCTCCTTAAGATCTCAAAATGAGATCTACCACTAAAGCACAAAATGGAAGAGATCTTGAGAAATCTTAAATCCTACTTGATACTATAGAGTCTACTAAAAAGTGATCTAAGATTTCAATTTAGAATTTACCACTAAAGATGCTCTTATAGGTCCTCACATAAGGTGTCTCATCTCATCTCTTATCTTAAAATGGTATTAATTGGGATTTTAATCCAAACTTGGGGTTCATGATGTCTAGTCTGTAATAAGGGTAAATCACTGGTTAGCCTAAGCTACGTACGCAGATTTATTTTCAAAATCCGTAATTTATATACATAATTATTCAGAAAATTTCAGCACGAAAATGACATACCAAACCACGAGAACGAATAAAATAGACTAGAAACTAATAATATGCGTAAATATGGAACTATCCTACATAATAACATTATAGGATTCAAATTCAAAAAGATTTACACATTTTGTGCGCCAGCTTTGTCTGTGTGTGTAAACAATATCATTTTCTATTATCATTCATGTTAATTGAGTCTTATTTAACATACATCACAAAATAACGCGAGATTTTTATGAAAATGAAATATCACCTTTCAGTGTAAAAGAAAATTAGAAAATGATAAACTTAGCCAATTGTTAGGAAATCAAAATTTATGGAGGCATATTAGAAACTGTGACGCCTATATTTGTGATTATATCACCCTTATTTTTGCCTTGGACCTTATATACTTTTGTTAATTAAATTTTATAATATTTTCATTTTATTTTTTATGATAGTTAAGCAGGATTCAACAAGGTGATTTATTCTGTAGCGAAAAAAAAGGTGATTTATTGCAATCAAACTAACCTTTGATTATCAAAGGTTTCAGATTCTACAAATAAAAAAATGAGTCAAACTAATATAAATTAAGAAGGGAATGCTCCCCCAAAGAAACACACATTATATGCATATGAATCCTGTTATATCATATATAAATATCATTGATGAATTCAGATCATATCAACCACTCTTAAGAAGAGTAATATTGTGTTTCTCAATGAGTGCAACGACGTGTGACAACGTACAGAAATGAAAGAAAAGCCACAAAACTGTATTTTTATTAGTTAGTCATCGATCTCCAGTAACAATGTTATTCACTCGTGAAAAAAACTCCTTTAAGGCTCTAGTGCTCTACCAATGGTGGTGGAGGTGAATGAACAATCTCATCACAATATCCCTCCAATATATCAGTCTCTTCAGTGGTGAACCCAAGAGAAGCAACGATGTTAGGCCAGCAATCATGTCCAATAACCCTAATACCTTGGCAGCAACCGTGCCCCAGGTAGGTCTCACCATTGAGAAAAAACGTTACGATTTCACCACTACATGCTTGCAGCTTCCACAGTGACTCCCAACAGTTAGAGGGTTCACCCTCCAGCTTCAACCTAACGGAAAGGTTCAGAGTGGTAGATGGGTTGGAGAGTGATCTGGAATCAATCACACGTGCATGTGAAACCAATGCAGTAATCACTAGAGCAAGAAGAATAATGGGGTTGTGAGATGAAGCCATTTTGGTATTAGAAGAAAATAATTAAGGTGAGTGTGTGTGAGGATGGTGAAAACTAGCTTAGGATTTACATAGTGGAGGAGTGTTAGTAACAACTGGTATATATTTGAGGAGATGTAGAGTGTGGAAATGTTAAATAAGAGAAAATAATAAGACGGACAGATTTTATATATTAATGGAGATATGAAGATTTTGTGGAATTTAAATGCCAATTGAACGCATTCTGCAAGTGTCTATTTGTCTTCTTCATAATTCAATGGTCACTTAGGAGTCACAAATATCCAGTAGGTTATTCTTTGAATAATATTATGAACAACACACAGGTTAATTAGTGTACAGGTTAATGAGTGCACAGAATATAAAAGCCTTTTTTCTTTAACTGATACAGAATATAAAAGCTATTCATTATATTATTAGGTGATATTTTTTTTAATGATTATTTACAGTTTTACTAATCAATCCAACTTCTTCATTGCCATTGGTTCAAGTTTTTTTTAAAGGCAAACACGAATTTTAATAGAGGGTACGAAATGTGACCCAAGAAAATAGTACAGAATTACATAGCAGCATAGTGCATAGTGCATAGATAAATCTGCCAAAAATAGAGTTTGCCAAACAAAAGTAAACCTCTCAACAGTGTTTGCCATTGGTTCAATTGCAATACACAATAGAGACTTTGGGGTGCTTGAATAGAAAAATTAACTTATACTACATAAAAACTTCTTTTGATAACTTCTTTTCAAATTATTTTTGTAATATCCACGTAAAAACTTACCAAAATAAATTCTTTTAATTTGTTTCAATAAACTTAAGAGCATCTACCACTTAAAAAAAAGAAGAAACATTTACCATGGTAAGAAGCATTAGTGCTTAACTCCTCATTTATGGGTCTTAATATATATGTAATATTGGTTTAAACAACATTAGCAATCTTTAAATAATTTAAATTAATAATAAATAATTTATTAATAATATGAAAAAATAGAAATCTTAAGTTACTACAGGACACATGAATAAAATCTCAAATGAGAAAAGCTTAATTAAGCTCTACCAAAACACATTCTTTTTTTCCCCCAAATATTGATCAATCTATCTAAAAGCTTGTGATGGAAAAATAATATCAAATTTTATTTGCTTTAATTTGAAAAAAATAAAGTTTTATATAGATGTGTGTTACTCCAAGGAATTAATATGATCCTATGTGTTGGATATGAGAAAGAGGCAATAACATCAGATGATTCCCATCAAATGGTTGAGCTCCTTTTTCCTGTACCAAAAAATTCAATCAACGCCCTCTTTCATTCTAGAAAAGATAATTTTGATTGAAAATTTTACATTTCGAGTTACCCTTTCGAGATTGAAAGGAGGGTGTTGGTTAATTTATTTTTAGTGCAAGAAGAAATACCCTAATTATTGGCACGTCCGTACACAATATAAAATGAAGTCCATCGATCTCTCCAAACAGCTAGATGGTATGAGTTCGATTTCCCTTCCTAATGCTGCAGTTGAAATTTTAGGTGTCATAATACACACGCATTAATTAGTCATTCATAGATAACAGTTTTTTTGTATTCTTCTCTCAAAAAACAAATAGAATCAAGTAGGACTTGTAACGTATTTGTCTTGAATAATTTAAATAATATTAAGAAAATCAAGTGAAGTGCAAATTCGTATTTTGACTTGTTTAAGAAACGTGAACACAGGAGTCTGCTAAAAATTTTAGAGTCGAAATTTAAGTACTCCCAAGTCCTAACCTAACTCATTAATCTCTTCGATTCTTGTAAGTTTTGGAACTCCAGGAATACACCTATTCCACCTCATTAAACACCTCCCACTAGCAGAAATTTGTTCAGATGACGTTCTTACTAATAGCACAGTATCTGTAGGATCAGCCTTTTGTAAATATATAACCTATAAACGTGAAGGAAAGAAAACAATTATGTCCTATCAAAAGTTAAGGGTACAATAATACATCATTCGCCACCATTTTACCACAATATTATATTTCAACCACAAAAAATATGCTCAGCAATACAGAAATTCTGAACGTCTTATTCATATAACTAAATGGATATTGGAATAAAGTACATACTTCAAGGAGTGGAAAAAGCAGGCAATATACAGAACAACAAAAGTTCACAACAAGTTCAGCACCCACCTCAGATTTTTTCCTCAGAAGATCAAGCCTATTCTGGAGGTCTTCACTAACCTTTTTTTTCAAGTTTAGCGTCCTCCACCTTGACGTGTTCATAGAAAAGAAAATGAATCACATTTTGAGTTACATGGAATCAAAAGAGATAATGGAATGCAAACAAACACATTATATCTAGAGAAGCCTTTTATCTATTCACAAAATTAGAACAAATATAATCTGTTAATTGAAAAAAATCAAAAGAAAGATTTCATCTTTGTACATGAGTAGCCAAATGGAAATAATCATGCTTCTCAAAATGCTAATATAAATTCATAGGCTTCATTTAATCTTTTCTTTCTCTCTTTTATTCTCTTCTACTCTTAAAGGTATGATCATATGATGCAATTGTTCTGTTGGGTATTTGCAGAGAGAAAAAACTAGTAAAATGTAAGATACTGAAACATAACAGAAAATGTACAGCTGTTACCAAAAGGAAGGAAAGTTTCCTTTCTCTTTCCAAGAGCAGTATTCACTTTATATTCATGCAAATAAAAAGGAGAGATAAGAAAAAAATACTAAGAAAACCAGAATGCATATAAAAAAATTTAACACAACACCTGCAGCAGCTTGCTTTTGCAATAAATGCCTTATGCCTACTAAATAAAATTTTCAACTGTTATGAGTAGATCATATGTGTGGTTTGGAGTAATGGCATATAAGAAGAATCAAGCAAATTTTACAATTAACATGATCAAAATTAGTAAGCTGTTTTACGGCTTTGCAATTGGGCCTGGTTTTTCTCAGCCCATTTTTTCTTTCTTTCTTTCTGCCATTGAAAGATTTAGGAGGAGAAATGGGGAAACTAGATCTATTAGTCATAAGTATTAATTCCAAATTGCAACTACGTATTTTAAAAAAGTTTAATGCTACCTTCAAATGAGAAGTCAAATTTTTTGTAAAGATCTCGTACACCAATTTATAACTCACATGCCAATCACCAGATGGGTTTTTCCATGAAGTGTTGATAACTCAAGATGTCCCTGTACAAATTTTGCATGAACATTTAAGCACAGACAAGAGCTTAATGTGGTTCATATTCTTTGACTAGGAAAAAAAGAGAAAGAAAACTAACATAAAACAAGAATGATTGACGATTATAGATATTTGCATACTAAGGGGCCCATAAAAAATAATTCACTAGTTGAAACATTAAGTTATGACTCTGCCAATTAATGTATAGCATATATTTACTTTTAGAACAATTAAGTTATGGCTCTGCCAATTAATGGGCCAGTTGGTTTAAACTAGAGAAAGATAATTGACACTAGAGTACAAAAAAATGCACCAGAGAAGGATAATTGACACTAGAGAAAAAAAATTCAAGCATAGAAAGTTGCAGTATATCATATATAACAATTACAAACTACAATCTAAACACTCATCATTTGGCAGACAAAACACACAACACAACACAAGAAAGAACATAGAGTACAACCATGGAATATATGTACAAGAGGAAACTATGTGAACCTAAATTATAGACATGGCTAGCTAGTACAGCTACACGGGTGGTATGTTTGAGAAAGAGAACCCTTTGTATCCCTTGTAAGCATAATACGCAATCTGCGTGTAGTAGAAACCCGGTATGAACAAGATAAATCCTAGTATTGCAAAGAAGATCCCTATCAATCATTCAAACAAAAACCAAAATCAACAAAAGGGTACAAGAAATGAAAAAGAATAAACAAAAACCAAAATCAATAAAAAGGGTAAAAGAAATAAAAAAGAAAAGCCCAAAACTTTTCCTTATTCAAAATATCACATACTACCAAAAAGTTTTAAACTTCAGCAGCAATTTCTAATTCCCAACTACCCAATTGCAATTAGTGCTCTCAAATATGAAAATTAACATGTTACTGTGAGCAGTGTTGTCGCCGACCTGGTTGTAGGCCATGAGGGAACCGGTGATGATGCTGAGGACGCCACAAACGAGGAGGAAAATAGCAAGGGCGATCTCCTTGATGGGGGGGGGGGGGGGTTTGTTGTTGATGGTGTACGAGGTTCCCATCATGATATCCTCGAATAAATCGAGAACGTGTGATCTACGTAAATTGTTGTAGCCTATGTCGTTGAGTTTCCTTAGCACGGAAGAGGTTGTTTCAATTCAATGAAGAAGTTCTTTAAACTTCTTCGAATTGGCTTTGCGACGCACCTCTACCTTGATCTGTGCCCACATCCACCCCTCATCGTTCGTCGTCGATAACCCTGTTGGCATTGTTCGGTGGCAGAATGTGTGAGGGTGCGAATGAGAGAGAGGTAGTAAAAGAAGATTAACTGCATGAGAATGAAATTAAAAGGGAAATTACATCCCTTTTTAAATCAGTTTTTTAAAACCATCTTCAAAATTTTGTTTTTAACATCGATTTTTAAGAAATCAATTGTAAAGTGTTTTTAAAGACGATTTTCTTAAAAACATCTTTAAAAAGCTATAATTAATTACATATGCTACCGCTTTACTATGGCGTCAGTTTTTGTAAAATTAGTGTTGTAGAAGACCATTTTTGTAGTAGTGAGGTTTGACGAACATAGTGGTAGAGACACCTCCGACGTTGATCACTAAACCACCTTTGACAAGTGCGAAGGAGAATCATGGCAACCACACAAATGTCCTTTGACTTCGACCGCTAGACCACCTTCGACATGTACGAAGGAGAACCAACACGTAGAAGAAACATTGCAAGGAGATTTAAGATGGATTAGATAGTTAAGGGAGAAGGGAAGATGAGAAAGATAGCTGGTTTGATCTCTTACCAATATAACTGACATTTTTCCATAAAGAAAAATACTAGGACAAGCTCCTTCCCTCGTCTTCTATTTTTTTTGTTTTCTGGCTAGTGCCGAGGAGAAGCAGTGTGACGCAAACTCCCTAGCTTGTCTTCAATTTTTGTGTAGAAGCCTAATACCCTTTTCCTTCTTTTCATTTTTCTAATTTCAATTTTTCATCTGTTTTTACTTTTTTTTATTAATTAATAGTTCAATATCAACATCAATAACATCAACAACATCTTTAACTTAAATTAATTGGAGTCAGTAGTAGATGAACCAAATGATATATATGAGAAGATCGAAAAAAAAAGGAAAAGAAAAGAAGATGAAAATGACTAAAATCAACTAAGCGACCAACAACAGTTGATATAAGTAGTAGCAACTTGTGTCCCTTAACCAAATGATTTATGATTCGAATCTTAGTTGATAATTAGATATGAAATAAATCATAATTAGGAGAAAAATACTTACCATATATGAGCTCACAATTCCTAACGAGAATTATTTACCACTTCTAATAAAAACTACTTAGTATCAATAACATTATTAAAAAAAAAATTAGTCAACTAAGCGGGAGTATAATGGGCTTGGACTTTGGATGGTTATCTATGTTTTTCCTAAAGTGTAACCACCCGATGCCGTGCACTATAGAGTCGAATCAAAAAGTACTCCAAATGCAATAACTATACTTGCCCACCACCCAAAATGCATTAACTATACTTTGCCCACCACCCAAAATGCCATAACTATACTTGCCCACCACCCAAAAAAGAAGACGCATTTGGCCTTCTAGCATGGGAAAGCTAGAATATTGGAAAGCTAGAATATTATTCAATTATTAAACCGTACAATTACTATTAAACTCACTTTTGGTTATGGCCACTTCAATTATGAATAAGACTGTACTTTCGATATTGTTCCGTTTACGAGAAACAGAATGTACCCAGCAAGGTTTACTGGGATTTGCTATGAGATCAAACTCTCCCTCTCTGAAGATGCCTATGGAGATGAAGCACCCCCAGGAAGATGATCACTGCCGGAAACAACACAAGTGGTGTGCTGTGTGTGCAGTGTGAATGGAAAAGAGAGAGTTCGGATTGTTTTGTACATTTCACCATGAATGAAGCTGTATTTATAAGATGATACCTGGATCCTGAATAGATATTGTTGAGGCCCATTATCTTTTGTAAAGATATTCAGATTATCTAATATATGAACGGCATTGGTTATGATTATATCTTTTGTTTTATCTTCTATCTTTTGGTGGTTGTCAAGTTTAAATATTCGAATGGGCCTATCCGTAACAGATGCCCCACAGCCCGGTTATCTAGCACTTTGGATGACTGGGATGTATCAAATGGATAGGTCCGAGCTATATTAAACTCGGAATCTTCAGACCGTCGTAGGTCATTATGGTTATCCCTTGCCGAGATAATCAATTCGAATCGAGGCGCTTTTCTCCGATGCCGAGCTTATTTCTAGCCGAGTTTGACTCTATTTTATCCTTTGCCGAGATATTTGTTGCTTGCTCTACTGCTGAGACGTGTATCTTATAGGTGTCAACATAGTTCGATCTCTTAACTGTATCCGAGCTGTTTATTTCCGTAATCTATTGGTCTCACCCGAGTTCCTTTAGGAACTTAGGTGTATCAAGATAAAAAGTCTCGGCTTTCTAATCTATTCTGGAGCCTTTATCTGAAAGACGAGAGATTGTCTTTTCACCTTTCTTTTGGCGACATTTCTTACCAAACATTTAATGCGCCGTTTCTGTTTATCACACTTCCATCATGAGCTTGGAAATATTTTCCTAATTTGCCCCTGGTATATGTTGGGAAATGTCATTGATGCCCCTGTGTTTGATCACATCTTGCAGACCACGTTTTTTGAAACGTTTCGTGAGAGGTTTTTTTTTCTTGGTTTCGGCGGTTACCACTATTTCAACTTCTTTTTGTTCCCTTTCGCCTTCTCCTTCATTCCCCTGTCATTTCCTCTCGCTACTGTCTTCTCTACATCAGCATTCTCTGAAGTTGCATTCTCTTGAAGTTTTCGTCCTTTCGAAGTTTTCTCAGGTATTTACTACGTTCCTCCTTTTTGATCACATTCTTCTCTTTTTCTTTTGCATTTTCGCAATCCCTTTTGTAATTCTATTCCTCTAGTTATCTGTCTTTAGGTGTTCTGCTTTAGGGTGTTCTCTCTTCTTTATTCATACCATATTAGGGTTTCCCTCTGTGTCTTTCTTGATAATGGGGATTACCCCTGAAGAAGGAGCTTTTGTGCGCAACCATGTCCCTCCCAAAACTGCATTTTGGCTTTGGGATATCCCAATTTCTGACGAGGAAAAGAAAAAAGATTTGTTGCAAACCAAATCAGGTTCTAGGAATTTCAAAGCCAATCTTCCTAGACCTTGTAATCCTCCTAAAGTATGCTCATCTTCATTCCAGAAAAATAAAACACCTCCAGTCAAACCCAAAATATCCTCCGATGTTTCTCCATCTTCAAACATTGTTAGTGTTGTTCCCTCTAACTTGATTAGAGAGGAAAGTAAACTTGGACATTTTGAAACTCGATTCAAACCTTGTTCCAAGTGTTTAGATGAGTTTCTGTATTATGCTGGTGTCAACCAAAATAAGCGAGCCGAGGACATACTTGACGCATGTCGGCATAATCCCATCCGAGTATCTATCTCGACTAGAGTTCTCAAGACCTCTTTACCGAACATCGGGGTTGCTAGACCGATCTCTCACACGAATTCGGTCTTGGCCATCTCTTCTCCTCTTCGTCTTCCGCCCACTCCTCAAGGTATCTTTACTAATCTTTTCTTTTTATTTTCGTAGGTAACCATGAACTCGTCTCCGTTGGAAGTTATTGAGGAACCCTCGGTCGGATCTCAATTTCAAGCTATCCCTCTTACTTTGTCCAATAAATATCCCTGGGTGACCCATGAGGTGTTACGTACTACCTCGGTCTTAGACTCCGAGAGTGTCGCCAACATTCCTATCGGACTTCAAGAAGGGTTTACAATTTGTGCTCCCCTTTCAGACGAGCCTATTTGCTCTTCTCGTGAGGGGAATGGTCTTGATTTCTTTTTCTTTCATAAAGATGTAGTCACCCGTTTAGGAGTTCGGTTCCCTCTTACTGAATTTCAGATGCAAGTGTTAGATTATCTGCGTGTTGCCCCTTCTCAACTTCACCCCAATAGTTGGGCGTTTCTGCAGGCTTTTGAGTTTTTATGCCGAGAACTAGAAATACAATGTTCCCATCCTTCGTTCTTTTATTTCTTGACCGTTCAAATTAGTCGATCTGGTAAGGAACCTGCCAATAGGAAGGGATGGGTTTCTTTCCGAGGTCGTAATGACCGAGGTCATGCTGACCGTAGGCTTTTTTCTTTATTTGCCGAGTCATTCAAGGGCTTTAAAAACAAGTTTTTTAAAGTCATTGCTGATCCCGGTCATCACCCCTTTTTCCTTCACAACTCTGATCCCTTTAGTTGGAAATTTCCTCCTTATTGATCTTCCGTCCATTATGATTTTCCTCCCTCTCATTACCGAACCGACGAAGCCCAGATGTCGGATTCTGATTTGTCTTCTGCGGCTCGTATAATGTCTCTTAAGGAGTTGAAGAAACTTCCTTCGATAACTCATTATATCCAACGTGGTCAGTTTGGATTTCTTTTGAATAT
>QARZ01040231.1:8678-24421 GCA_013407115.1 Glycine latifolia | reverse complement strand
TTGGTTAAGTGTGAAGTATTCATATTCTTTTCAAATCCCATGAAGGCTGAGGAAGCTTAAGGGTGTGCATGACCTCTCATTGCAAGGTAAATCACATGATAACTGGGTCTGTAAGCTGAGACCCTTTATCTGCCGATGGGAGGTTAGGGACCAGCACATAGAGCTGCCTCCGCAACTGACTGGGTTCCTGTCACCAAACCATGAGTACATGGTTTGGTTCAGGGAGAATGGGAAACAATAGTGACGAAGATGGCTGCCAAGATGGGTCGTGGTATAAGTGTTGTTTAAATTTAATTTGTAAACTAATTTTCATTTTCATGGCATTATTGTCTGGACTAATGAATTTGTTTTTTAATTTGTAGTTTGATGGCTTGGAGATGTTGTACTGTGCGAGTGGTGGTCAGGAGTGGCCGGGATTCAGCATGGAGTACTTGCATGAGGAGGTGGGTCGCATTATGTGCATGTTTCGACAGAGCTGTTGCTTGGAGGAGCCAGGCCCACATGCACCCCCATCACAGCTTCAGCAGGACCCACAGGTGTATGCGGATGTTCCCCATGGGAGAAAGGAGGGACATGGAATAGAGCGTCGCCGAAAAGCCATGCCCCATGTTCTTGAGCCCATAGGAATTCCCAGGCCTTGCATTGATGGTTGGTTTAGGCCTCCACTGATAGGATCTACATACGACAGTCAGTCTTTCTATTACCAAGGAACTTAGCAGCGAGACATGGGGTATCAGGGGTGCAGTAGCCAAAGTGACTTTCATCCACCGACAGACTCCCAGTCACAACATGTGTATTATGCTACTACTTTGGCCATGGCATCAGTGAACTGTGGGACAAGTAGTGACGTTCCTGCTACGGACTGGAGTGCTGATGATATTGACAACCTGTTGTCTCAGGTTGATTATACTCCAGCCGGTTGTGGGCATTGGCCAGGACATACACAATATGGCACCCCACCTCCTGATTATCCCCGCCCATCATCGCCAGATCAGGGAACTCCATACCCACCTGCAGATGTAGGTCGTTCTCAGTCAGGCCCATCTCAGACAAGCCCTTCGCAGTCAGGCCCTTCTCAGGCAGGCCCTTCTGGTGCAGGGTCTTCTCGGCGCTGTGGTAGACGGAGGTTGCCCGATCGTCAAGCGCGTCATCAGCAGTGGCCACCTGAGTCATAGTTTTAGTTTTTTTTTACATTAGTGTTTTTTTTTGGTTTATAATGGACTTTATTTGATATTCAGATATTTATAACAACATTTTCGTGTAATGGTTTTATTTCTTGTCTTAAAATAGCACGACCAGTCACGTACAACATTTTTATGCTTCGCTGTATGCCAATGAATATAAATATCGAGTTAATAAAAATAAACAAACACACACATATACACACACACACCTTAAACACTGGGCCGTTACAACATTCGATTCAAAACATTAGTATATAAGGTGGAGACTCGTAGTTTGCATAACTAGTTCCGTGATTGGACACGCCCAACAAATAGGTCGTCACTTAACAACCCTAAATAAGGCGTGATTGGACACGCCCAACAAATAGGGCGGGACTGAACACGCCTGAATAGGGCGTGACTGAACACCCTTAACAAATACGGCGTGACTGAAGACGTCCAATTTAGGCGTGATAGAGAGGGGTGTCATGCCTAAATTTGGGCGTCATTGACCCCTATATAAGGAAAACACTCCCACACAACATACCTCCACAAACGAAATTCGATCTGAATAGTATGGCATTCTTAGGAGAAACAAGCAGTCAGACCATTGCTAACTCAAAATTAGCATTCATTTTTCCAAATGGATCAATGAAACACAACGAAACAGGTGTTTATTTTCAATGTCCTACTCCAATACCAATGCGGGTTCCTAATGAGTGTTCTTTTCAGAGACTCAAGAGTAGGATGTGCGACACCCTTCTGCTAACCAGTGACCATTTTGTTGATGAAATCTACTACAGATAGCCATCCCTACATCCAGGTCAGCAATATTTTTTTCATTCTCTGCAACTCACAAATGATGACGATGTTTGCTTAATGTTAATGTGCAATGAAAAAATGACGAGTGTTGGCCCTATAGAAATATTATGTACCATCAATAGAACACCTGATGATATACTGAACCTACTTCAATCCACCATCGTCCCAACACATGATGCAATGCTATATTACAACGGCAAGTGGAACATAGCACGACAAGGCGATTTTGTGGGTTATTCCTTCACTGGAACAAATCCAATAAGATTTGAAATTCCTTCAGGATGCAACATTGAAACACTGAAGGATGTAATCAAGCAAGTTGTGCCTGTTAGGGTTCCCCCTTATGGAATTCACAACTCACAGGTGGTAAGAAATTTTTTTTTTCAACAGCCAGCCCATTACACTTATTCAGACAACACAATTAAATATCGCATAAAAGAGTTGATAACTAATGCAGACGTGTTGAAGGTGTTAGCAGAATCCAACTACTGGAAACCTTTTTCTCCAATACACATATTAGCTGTTTTTAGCAAACCCGTTGCCCAAATGGAAGAAGACATGTCCGCTACACAACATATGTGAAACTGCTAATTAGTGTTGTTATTTTCGTATTTCAATTGTTATTGTTATTTGCATTTTATTAAGTAGTGTTTTGATGGAGGTCCATTCTAAGCTAAAGGTTTAGAAGGAGAGCTTGAAGCACTTCCTTTGGTGAGCTTTAAAGCACAAATGACAAGAGCTAGGATTCAAGCACTTCAAGACCACATTCAAGCTAATTTGTATCTCTTGGGCAAGCATGAAGTTGAACACCAAATCAAGGATGACAAGAGATGGATTTTGATGTCTCAAATCCAATTTAATTCAATAAATTCCAGCACTTGTTAGAAGAAATTCAATAAAACATTTGTAAATAGGTTGCTACTGTTTTAATCGATTATTTTAACCTTGTAATCGATTACAGCATTTCAATTGCAAACAGGAACAAGGCCTTACTGCTTTAATCAATTAAATGGCTAGTGTAATCGATTATTTCAGTTCTTGACTGCTTTAATCGATTACAAGAGCGAATTAATCGATTATTACAGTCAGAGGTTGCAACTGCACATGTTTGGGAAGCCAAAGGTCACTTAAGGAAAGCTTGCACTTCAAGCTTCATTTAGGCTTCATTTCAATTTGCATTTTCTTACATTTCAGTGACATTTAGCTTGTAATTCGTGGCCTATATAAGGTGCCAAAACTGAATGTAACTAACTTTGGTTCATTAGTCTAATTTCTAAAAATTGTTGTGAGAGTTTCTCTCTTGTTCTTGTTCAAGAACTTCTTGAGTCTTATCAATGGCTTCCCAATGCTATTGTGGTGATTCTTCCTAGACTTATTGGAAAGCTTCTCCATGGTGTCTTCACCTTCATCCCTATCCTTTCTTCCATCTTCCATTTTCTGCAATTTAAACTTCTAAAACAGCCCAATTTCAAGGAGTGCTGGAAGCTTATGTATTCTTGAAGTTTGCTTGAAGATTGGGTTCTATTGCAAGGTAGATTTGGGAAAACTTAATGGCTATGGGTTTAGCTGTTACATCATGTTTATTAAGTATGGTTATTTCAATTGTTGTTGTTCAATTGATGGCGTTATTGCATTTTTCATTTCTAAAACAATTTTTGTTATGCGAATTGACAAATGATGAAAGGCTCAACATATTTTGAAAAAATTTGTAATTCCTTAAAATGAAATACATTAACATACAACTAGTTAAACAAACATCATTAAAAAATCATGAAACAGCCCGACGATCAGGACAAGCTCTCCGATTATGTCCAACAAGCTTGCAAATTCAGCATCTGGGGCGTCTTTGACTAGTTTCGACTTCGTCCATCTCGTTACGTATTCTAGTGGCCTTTGGACGACCCTTTCCACGCAACATTTCCCTAGCAGGTATGACAACTGGACTGTCACTCGGTGGAATAACACCTTCATTACCAATTGGCTGCCATGGGAATGAGTAAGCCTGCACCAAATTACTTACCAGGAAGACATCCTCCACATACTGAAAAGGATTTTGACGAACATGTAAAGAAGCAGCTGCAGCGTGACTACATGGGTATTTGAAGGACTTAAACTTGCCACATTGACAAAAATGCTCTCCAAGGTTGACTGAATATGACCTCTCGCATTGACTGATTATGCCTCATAGCATCAACCACATTTTTCCAATGCCGTGTTGAAGGATCAACTTGTGAAATAGCCGCCTGACCCCTCGTTACAAAATATTCAACCAATCTGCTGTACATGTGCTTCACCAGAGCAGTGATAGACATGTTTCTTGCTCCCTTCAACACCCTGTTGACTGATTTAGACAAGTTTGTTGTCATATGGCCAAATCTCCTCCCTTCTACGTCATATGCACGTGTCCACTTTTCCTTGGGGATGCTATCAATCCATTCTGCAACCTCAGGACTGCTATCACGAAATCGTGCAAACGCTACCTCAAAATCAATCATACAGGGAGTATAACCTGCAAAACAATCATACCATTAACACTAATCGACTTACAGATATATCCATTTAATATATTCAAAATACTTGTTAACCATACCTAAATTCATCAGGGTCTTCTTCAAGCATTGATTCCTGAACTTTTGATTAAAATTACTGGCAATATGACGAAGGCAAAACACGTGATGAGCATAAGGTGGTTGCCAACCAGGATGATTCGCCATAGCAGATAGTATGCTTCGGTGCCTATCTGAAATCAGACATATCTTTTTCCTTTGCATAACGTGGAAACGAATGTTAGCAAGGAAGTATGCCCAGGCTTCCAAGGTCTCCCGCTCAACTATGGCAAATGCCAGTGGCAGACATTCATTATTGTCATCCTGAGTCATGGCAATCAACAATTTCCCTGTATACTTCTCATACAAACGAGTGCCATCAATCTGAATCATTGGTTTGAAAAAATTAAATGCCTCGCAACATTGTCTGAAAGTCCAGAATATGTGATGAAACACATGCTTTCCCCGTACCATTCGATGTGCCACAAGACATTCATTGGTTTGAATATCATAAAAAAAAACCTGGTGAAAAATGAAGTATGTAGCCACACCACCTGGGCAAAAATGCATATGATTCTTCCCAATCCCTGTAAATCATTGCCATTGCTTTTTGCTTCGCATACCAAGCCTTACGATATGAAACTCTAAATCCATATGAATGGGTGATCCTTTCCCGAACCAATGCAATCAACATAGACGGTTCCTCCTTAATCATTCCTAACAATGAAAATGTAACATTCACATTAAAATGAACAACCTTAAAGAACCATTATTGAAGACATATAGAGGAAATTTAAAAAATACATACCTACTACAACTGAAGCAATAACATTAGAATCAAGCTGTTTATGACCCTGTGAAATATGGTCATTCAGGCAATTGTGTTTGCCACCCCATCTTGAAACAAGCCACTTCTCATCGAAAGCTAGTTTAATTACCCTAACCCTCCATGGGCAACCCTCGTTATGAGCAATACACCTCATGCTAAACTTGTTAGGCTTGCTCTCAACCACATATGCTTCTTGATGCTCCTTCATAAGGTTCCACTTACATGCAATTTGTGCGTCCTTTTTGGAGGAAAATTCCTGTTTAACAAACAATGCATCCCCTAATTGCCATGGACCTTGCACTGAACCCAAACCGGAACCGGTAAAAGATTTTTCTTCGCTTGGATGGCTCCAATTAATATATGTGTAATGAGGAATTCCATCCCAAAAAGGAGAGACCTCAGCACCTTCAAATACAAAATTAGTTGAATAAACATATCATGCACACTAAAATACTATAACATACACATATACAAATTTTAGACCACTTCATCATTCATTTCAGTCATGTTACATACCTTCAACAAGTTGTTCTGATTGTGTACATCCAACGTTTGGATGATGACGGATTTCAAACGACCCTACATCAGTGTCTGCTTGGAATCCAGTCGCATGCACACCAGCATCGTCATCATTATCCGACGCACTAGCATCCGCCTCAAGAAGACGATCTTCCATTGCAATGTTTTCATCATCATCATCCTCTTCATCGTCATCCATAACCCAAGTTGGGTCATGTGAATCTTCCTCAGACACGTTTACAAATGGAGCAGCATATGACGATGTAGGCATAACAGAATTTAAAGGAACTGACCTGATGGGTAAAACATCCTCTACTACAGTAAAGTCCACGTATAACTCTAGAAAATATTTCCTTGGCAGCTTGAAAAATTCTTCCATTAGCAATTCTATGTCTTCATCATCCACAAGTTGAAAACCCATGTACTATTCACATTGCCATAATCTTCCCGTAACCAACGTGATACATTGGTTGTCTTGCAGACCTAATTTTTGTCGTATCTTCTGATGTAATTCATCCATTGTTGAGCTTCGCTTAATACATGACTGCCTTTTCTCCCCTTCAAAAACAACACTCTGTCACCCTTCAACTTTCCTTCCATTAAAAAATAACACAACACGAGCAAACTCCTCACCACCTGAACTCATTTCTTCCACTCAACAAAAACAAAAACTTCTTGGCAGAGATTCGCTGTAGACATAAATTTGAAAAAAATTGTGTTACAATATGTTATTACCATTACTCATAAATAAATAAATTCATAAAACAAGATAAACAACATTGTTCAGGTTACAAAAAAAGAATAAAACAAAGATTCATAAAGAAACTTTAACAACCCTAAAACCCTAAAAACTAAACCATAGACCTTAAACCTTAAACCATAAACCCTTAAACCCTAAAACACTAAACGTTAAACCCTAACCCGTAAACCCTACACCCTAGACCCTCAACATTGAACCCTAAACCTAAATCGTTCACCATAAACCCTAAACTAAACTAAACCCTACACCCTAATACCTAACATTTTTCTACAAAACTAAACCATAAACCCTAAAATAGTTCTATGTAATAGTCACTAACAATTTCATATGGCCCTAACAATTTTATAATATAACATATTAACTAATATGCATAATTAATAAATTAACTTACTTGTTGGCAGAGCTTTGTTGCAGAGATAAGTCACTCACAAACCTAGACTTCAGAAACTTTTAGAGAGAAGGCGAGACAGTAAAAGTGAAGAAAAAATAAAAAATTCCAGCGTATAAAAGAGAGAGACACGCCCAAAATGGGCGTGACTGGTCACGCCCAAATTAGGCGTGACGCCTCCCTTAGTTTTTATTTTGGGTGTGTCTCCTTGTCCC
This sequence comes from Glycine latifolia, assembly GCA_013407115.1. Lineage (NCBI taxonomy): Eukaryota > Viridiplantae > Streptophyta > Magnoliopsida > Fabales > Fabaceae > Glycine > Glycine latifolia. Next base: position 17,179 of record QARZ01040231.1, on the reverse strand, counting down.
AGAATTGTAAAATGTCTGAAAATAGTCCCAAATTGGTAAATTTTTTATTAAAAAAGTATTATTTGGGTTCTTTTGCCAAAAAAATTAACTTCTTCTTCTCAAAAAACAGTATGGCCTACACCGTTCAAAAGGATGGATTTTCGTACAACACTTGCCAGCTCAAATAAGCTTACGATGTTACACCAAAAAAAAATACAAAAAGCTTAGGTTTAATGATAAAAAGAATGAATGATTCGAATCATATGTATTGTTTTACTAACAAAATAAATCTTGTATTTTTAAGGTTTTTAAATTCCTCGTCTAGTCATATATAGGCCCAAAAACAATCTCGTCTAATTGATTTTAAATTGTTTTTTATTTTATTAAGGAAGGTTGAATTTCACTTTCTCTATAAGGTTTTTGAATTTTATATAGGCCAATTTGTTTGAGTTTATTTTTAAAAAGTACCTTTTTAAAGAAAATAAACATATTTTTATTTTTCTAATGTGATTGTCTAAGATATTTTTACTTAAAATGAGTATTTTTTATTTTTTATGAGACAAATCATATTTGTTTCTTAAAAACATAATTTTTTAAAAATATTTAGTTTAAAGTTTTTTTTAAGTTTAAATAGAGTCGCCCAATATAACTAAATTTGTCATCATTAATTTTATTTTTAATTCTAATTCTATCAAAATTGCAACTACATTTAATTATAGTTTTTTATTATTATTTAGTATAAAAAGATTATAGTATAGAATTAGAATGTCAACTTCAAATTTAATTTGATTATTTAGATGAAGGATAACAAATTAAACTATAAATAATTTATTAATATTATTTTAAAAATTAAATACATAATAACTAAAGTATTCAAATATAATAAAATTATAAGCACAATTAAAATTAAAAAAATCATTTTCTTCATTTTTAATATCTCAACATTTATGAGCCTAATAAACAAACATTACGAAAATAGAAAATTATCATAATATGTTATGTTTAAATAAACATTGTTTGGCTTTCCCCAAGTTATTAGTAATCTTATTATGTGGATATAGTGCAAGGCTCATCACTTTCGGTGCTTTGGAATGACTTAAAGTTAGAGGACTTCTACCCTAGTAGAGTCTTCACTCCATATATTTTCATCATGTACATGGAAAGATTGTCTCTGAGCATCCATGGAAGCGTAACAAAGGTGATTGGGAAACCTATTTCACTCTCAAGAGGAGGTCTTTCCCTATCCCACCTTCTTTTCATGGATGATGTTCTTTTGTTTTGTAGGGCTTCGAGTGATCAAGCCAAAGTTGTTTCCTCAGTTTTGCGTGACTTTTGTGGTGTTTCAGGCCTTAAAGTTAACCAAGATAAGTCTAACTTTGTTTGCTCTAGAGGGGTTAAGGAAGAAATTGCCCATATTCTTGACATTGGTTACACCCATAATATTGGCAAGAGTATAGTACAAAATGGTGAAATTACACGTGATCATTACTGTGGGATCACTGTACATATGTTCATCCACAGTGTCGACTCTGGTATAGTAATGGCGCACATCTCTGCTCTTAGTGTCGATCCTGCTACAGTAATAACACACTTGTCCGCCTTCTGTGTCAGTCTTGCTATAGGAGCGCGGACGTCAACCCTTTTACAACCGAGTCTCTCCTGGTCAACAATATATCTATAAGGTACACATTATCTCCTATTGAATTATATAACTATATCTATTATCTGTTATCTTATCAATATGTTAATTAACAAACAAAGGCCCAAGGCCCATACTCCATGCTATAAATTTAGATTCCCTCTAAACCTTTACTAATCTACGACTAAGGCTCATTCATACTACAAATTCATCCACGGTGAACACACTCTGAGGCCACCTCAGGGACTCTTATATACTTAGTTATTCTTCTATAATTGATGTACTTACTTGAGTGTCAGATTCATTTCCTTTGTTTTGCAGGTCCCCCTCCTTAACAATGTTGACTCACTGTCCGACGTGTAAAGTATGGAACCTACCTAGACCACCTCCAACCCCATACGTGGCATTTCCAGATTTTAGTAAGAACATTTGGCGCCCACCATGGGGCCATGGTAAAATATACCCCGCGGCCTTGCATTCTCACAAATCACCAGAACACGTCAATGTTCAGTACGCGTTCCAGCATCAAACGCAACACCCCCGTTGAGGCATCCTACCCTCTGTGAACTACCATGGCTAATGCAGATACCATCCAACAACTCCAAAACCGCATGGCGGATATGGAGCGAAGACACGAAGAAGAACTCCGAAGGCTAAAATCTGACCATGATCAGCTGGTGGCCAGAGCAAGACATCCATAGGGAGACAAGCATTGCCCCCTCACGAGAAATGAACCAACTCAAGGCGAATCACACTGCCGTCAACATGTCAACCCTTCGGGCGATCCCAGCTCAACACAGGTATACCATCCAAAAGGGATGACAACATGACAACATCCTTTTGTCGACCGTATTATGGAGGTCGACCTTCCTCCTGGATGGAAATCTCTCCACCTGGAAAGGTATGATGGCAACACCGACCCAGACGAACATATGGATGCCTTCCTCACTCAGGCAAACCTATACACTCCCTTGACGGTCAATCGGGCCACGATCATGGAAGAAGCCTTCAATACGAAGGTAGAGATGACACTTCCAACTCCCCCATCACCTCTCAAACCAGGGGTGAACCCGAACAAAAAATATTGCCGATTTCACCGTGGCAACGACCATAATACTGAAGAGTGTTGGGCCTTAACGGACAAAATTGAAGAACTCATCCAGGTAGGGTGTAACGACCCACCTCGTCGCTATGATATCGCTAACTCTTAATCGTGCAAATCTCAATTTTAATAAAATCTCCATTAATTTGATTATGAAAATGATGGTAAATTTTTCGCGATAATACAATTATCATACATATATTACAATTACATAATTAAACACATATGTACATATATATAGATATATTAAATCAATACATGTCATCCATATGTTAGAACTTCCTTTAGTTTTACATGTATATGCACCTGAAATTACATATCTAACACATAACCAAAGAACTAACTAAGAAAGAGTTGATTAACAAAACACAATCTTTCTCCAAAAATAAATGCGACGTCATCACGTCGGTTTGGCAGCTTCAACAAAAAGAAGATCTCCCTCCAAGGTCACCTACTGCTGCTCATCTGCTCACACGAATGAAAGTTCGTGATCATCACAGGTACCAACCACACGGTACAACAAATGCAAGGGTGAGTTTATTATATAAAACCAATACGCATCAGATAACAACAATTGGAAAGGAAACAACATTAATAACCACTATCATTACCACAAGTCCATCAGTCCAATACACACTCGACAAACCCATCATTCCATTACACATTCAACAAAACAATCATTCAATGCATTCCACAACTCAAACAATCATGTTCAGAATGATGTACACATCTGACTCATCACTTAGCATGCCATGTGGTACCATCCTCATGGAAATAGCCTTTCTTAGGAAAATGATGCAGTAGCTCGTCGAGGTCACCCTGTCGTGCACTGGTCGCTCCCCCCCATGGTGATCAGCCTTGAGTCACAAGGGAGTTCCAAACAGAGTGATCCCCCCTAGTACCCCCTACTTACTGCCACCATTCTATTTCCATCCATGAAATATGAAGTATGAACATGGGCACCATCAATGCATGACAATGGATAGATAGGGACCGGAATTTTAACAATCCCTTTCTCTCTTGGGATGCTTAAAATTCGTAAACCCACCCTCGCAAGGTTATCCAGTCATGCACCCCCCATGTACATACACAACATCACCGATACACTGACTATGGATAGATAAGGACCGGAATTTTAAACAATCCCATTCTTTTTTAGGATGCTTAAAATTCGTAAACCCACCCTCGCAAGGTTATCCAACCGGTCAATGTACCCTACCTAGACATATACAATATACAATCATAGGTACCATCAATGTATGACCTGGCTAGGAAGAAATCCTTCCTCGCAAGGGTAACCCGTCATACACCCCCCATAGGTATCCATGTATATCCATACACAATGACATTGTTCTCATCAACATTATCTCCCATCAATGTCATTATCAACCTCAACATCATATCATCGCAATATCATCATCATGCATATCAATATCATCTTATTTAAACATCATCAACTACCTCAATGGCATCTCAATTTCAATATCATCAACGACATCACAAGCAATCACATTTCACATCTATACATAATACATATGCCTGAGATTCACATTCCCCAGGTCTTCAGACAACCCAAATTTCATACATTCACAATTCATCATATTACAAGACTGATATTTTTAGGAAAATTCTAAATTAAAGAAGAGGACTACAACATATAAAACACACTTTTATGCCCATTTAAAAAATTTAATAAAGAATTAAATAGGAAAACATATTATAAAATTTTGGGCAGAGTCTCCTCTGTAATTAAGACTTTTCCCAAAAATTCAATCATCACCATAACAATATCATTAATCCAATAAATATATATCTCATTGGAACATTATTTCATTCAGACATCACCAATCACATCACCTCATCTAAATAATCACAAATCACATAAACATCATCAATGATTTCCATGGTATCTTAATTTCATTGTCATCTACAACATCAGTAATAAATACATTGCATCCCATTAGTTAAAAACATAATTTTTCTTGAAAACGAGCACACACAGGAACAAACACACATCAATCATAAATACATCGCATCCCATTAGTTAAAAACACAATTTTTCTTAAAAACCAGCACATAGCAGGGACAGGCAGATATCCTCATAGTTGGACTCCCTGGCCCCCAACTATGGTATCAAAACTATAACCAAATAATAAACTCCCCTTACCTATCTATGTCTTTCCATTAGCTCCTTGAAACGTTGTTTTGGGATCTCTCGAGTTCACGTGCTTTGGTCCAAACGCAGAGCTCTATATACCAAATTGAAGATAATTTAGTATAGATTTCGAAAACAAGGCTAACATTAGCATTCGGGGTCAAATACCCACTCAAATTTAAAAAGAGGCTAAAATGGTGGTTTGAGAGTCCACATCAAAAGACATCATTTTGAAATTCCGATCACATCAATGTGACTAGGGTTCAACAAGGATCACAAAAATGATATCAGTTTCTTAAAAAGGAGACTTTTACAACATCTCATTTTCAAAGGGTTTTCAAAGGAAGTATATAAACAGCCAATAACGGTACCCGAATCACAAGAGATATCAAGAGAGGCTTAAACTAGCTAGAAGAAGACAAAAGAAACCAATGTTACCTCAAGGAAACAAAGAATGAAGGATAGGGATCTCTATTCTCTGCCGAAAATTCCAGAGGAGTTTCAAAGATTTCACTCCGATTAAAGGTTCCTCTCTGTGCAGTGGTCTCGTGGCAAGCAACGGCGGTCCATGATGGTCACCGGTGGTCTTGGGTGGTTGAGGATGGTGGTGGGAGGTTAGGGAAGGTTTATGGGAGGCAAAAACCTCCATTTTCGTGACTTGGAAGCTTAAATACGTATTCAGCACCGCCTCCACTCACCCAGGCGGGCAACAGTGCCTGCAAAATTCGCCTGGGCGAGCTGACCAGATTCTAGAATTTTCTACTTCAGTGAAAAATTAATTTTTCACGTTCCAGACATTATTTTGATAATCCCAACGGTCAAAAGTTACAAACCAATCTAGAATGATGATTTTACTAAAATAGGTTTTCGGGTCAAACTCGGAATCACATAACATTTAAACTAATCCTAATTAATAAATTAATCAAATCATACAAGGAATACATCACACATATATTTTAAGTTACCAAAATTTCAGGGTGTTACATAGGGCACTTGTCACGTTTTGTAAAAAGACCTGACAACCCCTCAACGGAAAAAAGACATGGGGGACGATAGGGAGATCAATACAAAAATCGGGATGTTGACAGAAGAAGGGACGAAGCAGAAGACAGAGACAACAACAGCCCAGACATGAGCGTCAACCCCCTCGGCAACAAGAGAACGAGCCTGCCCAACACATTCGAGGCGTAATCAACACCATTGCGAGCAGTTTCCCTCATGGAGTATCATCCAGCTAGTCTCGAAAGAGGCACTTACATGCTATACAGAACATCTATATAAACTATGTCGATGCTCCCTTACCATGGAGACTCCCTTCTATTACATTCATAGATTCAGATTTCAAGGGAATCAATCCTATCAACCAAAATAATCCAATGGTTGTTTCCCTTATAATCGCCAAATTCAAAGTGACGAAGGTTCTCATTGATCAGGGTAACTTTGCCGATATTCTATACTTGAAGACTTTTCAGAAGCTGGAGATCTCACCAGACATAATTCAACCTTACCCCGAACCCCTCATGGGCTTCGCAGGAGAAATGGTAGACACCTGGGGGCTACGTGGACCTTATGACCACCTTTGGTCAGGGTTCACTTTCGAGGATTTTTACCATCAGGTACTTAATTGTCGATGCCAAAACGTCCTACCTTTGATTGGTAGAAGAACGCTAAACAAGCTTGGAGCTATCATCTCCACACTTCACTTAAAGATGAACTTTCCTACCATGACGGGGGAAATTGTCACCATAAAGGCATATAAGAAGCAAGCCAGACAGTGCTACGTAGAGAGCTTGAAAGTGGAATCGTATCCTCCCAACAGGGAGTCAGACAGATACCGTCCCACTTCTAGGAGTACTAGCCAGGTCATAAGCATAGACAAAGGGTCCACCCTTTATACCCTAACTGTTTATACAACTCACCAGGATGACACCTTCAATGTGGATCCACGTGATGACAACATCGACAAAGGACCAAAGCCAATAGAGAAACTTGTCAAATTGCAACTCGGATCCAAACTCGGGCAATGTACACAACTCAGCGAAAACCTCACTAGTCATGAACACAGACACATAGCTGATGTACTTCGCAAAAATGTGAACCTCTTTTCCTGGAAACCATCCAACATGCTGGGCATTGATCCTAGTGTCATATGCCCCAAGCTGGCAATATGTCCACAGGCCAAGCCAATAGCTCAGAAGAAGTGGAATATGAGAAAAGAAAGATGAAAGGTAGTGAAGGAAGAGGTCGACAAATTGATCAAAGCCAATTTCATCAGAGAGGTCAGATACTCTACTTGGCTCACCAATGTCGTCATGGTCAAAAAGGCTAGTGGCAAATGGCACATGTGCACATATTTTACAGATCTCAACAAGGCACGCCCAAAGGACGTGTGCCCGTTACCTAGCATTGACAGACTGGTGGATGGCATGTCCGGGTTCCAGATCCTAAGTTTCCTAAATGCATATTTTGGGTACAACCAGATCAGGATGCACACCCCAGATGAAGAAAAGACAAAATTCATCACTGAGGATGCCAATTATTGCTACAAAGTCACACCTTTCAGCCTCAAGAATGCAGGGGCCACATACTAGCGGCTGATGGACCATGTCTTCAAAAAATGGATTGGACGCAATGTCGAGGTCTACGTTGATGACATGGTCATCAAGTCCCAGAGTGTAGCCCAACACGTAGTGAATCTAGAAGAGGTATTTGAAGAAATATGGAAGTATGACATGCATCTCAACCCCGAGAAATGCACATTCAGGGTGGGTGGCGGAAAATTAATCGGTTTCATGATCACAACATCATGGAATTGAAGCCAACTCAAACAAATGTACGACAATATTACAGATGCATAGTGATGTGCTGCTAACACATGTTAGTTTTTAGGGATAATTTAGTTATAATTCAATCAATAATTAGGAATATAGGCTAGAATTAGTTAAGTTTAATTATTTATTTGTTTTGATCTCATTTTATTACTATTTTATTATTTCAAAGTCAAAAAGAGGAGAAAAGAAGCAATATGGCTTTTCAAACATGCCACGCGATCCGCGCCAGACTTCCAGGGCAGCCTATTCAGTTCGAATATCCCACGCGATTAGCGCGGGAATCCGCACGAGTCGCGCCACAGTTACGTTGTTACCTGATTTAAAAAGATTTGACACTAAAATAGCTTGGGAAAAAGGGGTTAGTTACCTTAATTAATAGATGGACGTGTGGGAATAAATAGGAGGCACTTTTGTACAGAAAAAGCACCCTTGGACAGAGAAGTACACATAGAACACAGTGGAGAGAAGATCAAGACCAGAGATTGAAGAGGATTAATGCTTCTGCTCTCTTTGTATTCTTTGAGGTTAGACATGAACATGTCTGGCTAATTTTCTTTATTGTGGTTAGGGCCAGGAACCAATGTGAACTCCTCTGTACTTTGATTGGTATTAATATGAGATTATCATGATTGCTTTGTTTTACTCTATTCTTCATTATTATATTCTTTCTTAGAATTGGCCATTCTATTTAAGTTCTGAGGGTTAGGGTTCGCAATAGGGATGTTGGGATTCTAATTTCTGACATGAGTAAAATAACAGTTTTTACATTACCTAGGGATAGGGATGTATGATTGC
>QARZ01040229.1:0-62201 GCA_013407115.1 Glycine latifolia | reverse complement strand
CAAGCACAAAAGCAACAGTTAGCCAGGTTCTTAGAAATGTTTAAAAACTGCACATTAACATTCCATTTGCTGAAGCTTTAGCTAATATGCCTAACTATGCAAAATTTATGAAAGAACTATTGTCTAGGAAACATAAATTGCAGGAATGTGAGACTATTGCACTTACTGAAGAGTGCAGTGCCATAATATAAAGAAAGCTGCCACCAAAGCTTAAAGACCCAGGCAATTTTAATATTCCAATTGCAATAGGGAACATCAATGTAGGAAGAGCTCTATGTGACCTGGGAGCAAGTATAAACTTAATGCCTTTGTCAGTTTGCAGGTCCTTGGGAATTACTGAACTAAAGCCTACCAGAGTTTCTCTACAACTTGCAGACCACTCTTTAAGGAAGCCTACAGGAGTTATTGAAGATGTTCTAGTAAAAGTAGATAAGTTTATTTTTCCTGCAGATTTTATAGTTTTAGACAAGGAGGGTGAAAGTGAAATACCAATTCTCTTAGGTAGATCATTTTTAGCCATTGCTAGAGCTTTAATAGATGTAGAGAAAGGTAAACTAGAACTTAGGATGGATGATGAGTCCATTACTTTTAATGTTTTTGATGCTATGAAAAATCCATCTGATGAACATGATTGTTTTAGGCTAGATGTTTTGGATAATGTGATTAGTGCAGGTCAATTGGAGGAAGAAGAACTTAAAGAAGTGCTGGAAATTAGAAGCCAAGAAACCATACAAGAAGAGTTGGGAATAGCCATGGAGATGCTGGAAACGAAAGAAGATGACATCCCAGTTGGAGCACCAAAAGTGGAGCTGAAAGAATTACCGGAGACCTTGAAGTATGTGTTTCTAGGTGATGGAGAGACCTACCTAGTCATTATCAACAAAGGGCTGGAATTTTGTGAGGAAGAACAATTGCTGAGAGTACTTAAGGAACACAAAACCGCTATAGGCTGGTCCATCTCCGATTTGAAGGGTATTAATCCCTCCTTTTGTACTCATAAAATTCTTATGGAAGAAGATATAAAACCAGTGAGACAACCACAGAGGAGACTTAACCCAACTATGAAAGAAGTGGTCAGAAAAGAGGTAGTTAAGTTGTTAGATGCATGTATAATTTACCCAATTTCAGACACTGCATGGATAAGTCTAGTTCAAACCGTTCCCAAGAAAGGTAGGATGACAGTCATTCAAAATGACAACAATGACTTAATTCCTACGAGAACTATCACAGGCTGGAGGATGTGTGTAGATTATAGAAGATTGAATAATGCAACTAGGAAGGATCACTTTCCCCTTCCATTCATGGACCAAATGCTTGAGAGATTAGCAGGGCATGATTATTACTGCTTTTTAAATGGGTATTCCGGGTATAATCAAATCCCAGTAGCACCCGAAGATCAAGAAAAGACAACCTTCACTTGTCCCTTTGGAGTGTTTGCATATAGAAGAATGCCTTTCGGTCTATGCAATGCGCCTGCAACATTTCAAAGGTGCATGCTGTCAATTTTTTCTGACATGGTTGAAAAAGGTTTAGAAGTATTTATGGATGACTTTTCTATTTTTGGCTCTTGCTTTAATTCATGTTTGGCTAACTTAGCTAAGGTTTTAAAAAGATGTCAAGAGACAAATTTAGTTTTAAATTGGAAAAAATGTCATTTCATGGTTCGCGATGGAATTGTCCTAGGCCATAAAGTATCTGAAAAAGGGATAGAGGTTGATAGAGCTAAATTGTTATTGATTGAAAAATTGCCTCATCCTATAAATGTTAGTGGTGTTCGAAGTTTTTTAGGTCATGCAGGGTTTTACAGGAGGCTCATCAAGGATTTTTCCAAGATTGCAAAACCTCTCAGCCAATTGACTGAAAAGGGAGTAGACTTTTGTTTTGATAAAGCTTGTCTAGATGCATTTAATATACTGAAAAATAAACTTACTACTGCACCTATTTTAATAGCCCCTGATTGGACTTTACCATTTGAACTTATGTGTGATGCTAGTGCTTATGCAATAGGTGTTGTCTTAAGACAGAGGAAAGAAAAGCGTTTACATGTAATATATTATGCTAGTAAGGTTTTGAATGAGGCACAAGTCAATTATGCCACCACTGAAAAAGAAATGCTAGCAGTAGTATATGCATTAGACAAATTTAGGTCCTACTTGATTGGTTTTAAAGTGATTGTTTACACTGACCATGCAGCTCTTAAATTTTTAATGAGTAAGCAAGACGCAAAGCCACACTTGCTATGTTGGATGCTTTTGTTTCAGGAATTCGATTTCGAAATCAAAGATAAAGCTGGAGTGGAAAACAAGGTAGCTGATCACTTGTCAAGGATTCAAGACAAGAAATTGCAAGATGGCCCAGAAGTAGAAATCAATGAGTATTTTCCTGATGAAGGAGTGATGGCAATCCAAGTCAGCTCATGGTTTGCAGATATGGCCAACTACAAAGCTGTAGGTGTAATACCTGAAGAATTAAATTGGCAACAGAAAAAGAAGTTTCTCCATGATTCAAAGAGGTATTTTTGGGACAACCCTTTTCTTTATTTTCAATGTACTGATGGGGTAATTCGCAGATGTGTAACTGAGTTAGAGGCACCTAAAATCCTTTGGCATTGCCATGCTTCGGATTATGGAGGACACTTTGGAGGGAATAAAACAGCACAAAAAGTCTTGCAGTGCGGTTATTATTGGCCAACATTATTCAAGGATGCAAGAGATTTTGTTGAAAAATACGATAATTGTCAGAGGACGGGAAATATTTCTCGTAAAGATGAGATGCCACTGAACAACATCCAAGAGGTTGAGCTGTTTGATGTATGGGGGATTGATTTTATGAGACCTTTCCCTAAATCATATTCCAATCAATATATCTTGGTTGCAGTAGACTATGTGTCTAAATGGGTGGAAGTTGTCGCTTTACCAACCAATGATGCGAAAGTGGTGGTTTCATTCTTGCGAAAGAATATCTTCACCCGCTTTCGAGTGCCGAGAGCCATAATCAGTGATGGAGGTACCCACTTTTGCAATAAACAGTTCAATAGCTTACTTGCCAAATATGGAGTCAACTACAGAGTTGCCACACCATACCATCCTCAAACTAGTGGTCAGGTAGAAATTTCTAACCGAGAACTTAAAAGAATTTTAGAAAAGACTATTGGAAATTCTAGGAAAGATTGGGCTAAGAAGCTAGATGATGCATTATGGGCATACCGGACTGCATTTAAAACACCTATAGGTATGTCCCCATTTCAACTTGTATATGGTAAGTCTTTCCATCTCCCAATTGAATTAGAACATAAAGCTTTGTGGGCCACCAAATTCCTAAACTTTGAACTCTCTAAATCTAATGAAAAATGATTATTGCAAGTAAATGAGCTAGATGAGTTCAGGTTAGCTGCATATGAGAATGCCAGGATTTATAAAGAGAAGACCAAGAAGTGGCATGAAAATAAAATTCGTCCTAAAGAATTTGAGCCGGGACAACAGGTATTGCTTTAAATTCTCGCCTGAGACTCTTCCCAGGTAAGTTAAAATCCCGTTGGTCTGGCCCATTTTTAATACAAAAGGTTTATCCTTACGAAACAGTTGAAATTTCTCCCTTAGACAATGACAGGTCTTTTAAAGTAAATGGATGCAGGGTGAAACACTATTTTGGTGGTCACATGGATAGGAATTCGGTTTCTATTCCATTGAATCCACCCGATGATTGAAGTATGGTATGTCAAGCTCATGACGTTAAACAAGCGCTGCTTGGAAGGTGATCCAAGCCCTTTATTTTGTTAATTTTCTGCAAGTTTTTAATTCAGTTAGTATTTTTCTGCTTAGTTATAATCATTCAAGTTTAATTATTCTTGGTTGATGTTAATTGTTCTAATTAGTCAGTTGCATAGTTTATTTTGGTGTTAATTTGCATTTTAGTTCTTCCATTTTAGGTTATTATGTGTACAATTGGTTTAACTTAGGATTTAAATTGATAAAAAGCATATAAAAAGCATTGTAGAGCATTCGAATAGCTCACGCGATTCGCGTGGTATATGGCACAAATAGCGCCACCAATTCGAATCAACCCAGCCACAATTGCAATATCCATGCTAACAGCGTGAAACATGGCGCTAATCGCGCCAGTTGTGCAAATCCAAAGGTCACAGCTTCATCTATGGCGTTGATCGCGTGGCATCCCACGCTACTCGCACCACTTATTCGAACTCAGATAACAGAATTAGTGATTTCACACTGATAGCGTGAACTGTGGCGCTATTGGCGCCATCCATTCGAATCTAAGGGTCTTGATTCAAGTCTTCACGCTAACCACGTGAGACCTGGTGCTAATAGCGCCAGTTGTTCGAAACCAGAGGACCATTTTGCATCATTTCATGCTGACCGCGTGGAGAATGGCGCGAATCGCGCCACAATTTCTAACCAATTATCCCTATTTTATCCATCCACGCGGTTAGTGTCGTATGTGGCACGATCCGCGCGAGACCACCAGTTCAGTTTTGTTTAAAAGAGAATTCAGAACCCAAAAATTGTGCCTTACTGCTTGCCACCCCTATTTCTCCTGATTCCTCTCAAATTCTAAGATTCCCCTCAATTCCGTTCAAAGTTCAGCCACCATCAAGCCTTAAATCTCCATTCTAGGCTCTCAAATCCCTAAAAAACCTTCATCTTCATTCTACCATTTCTGAAAAGCTTGAAGTTCTTGGTGCATTCCATTCTCTTCCACTCTAATCACATCAATGGCAGGAGACAAGGTCAGTTTTCTAACCCCATGAATGTACATGGCATAAAAAAAAAAAGCACAAGGGTTTGAGTTTGAGCACCTGAGTTGCAGGGCTCCAATGGCAGAATCGCGACTCCACGCGATTAGCGCGGGAATGGCCGGGAGTCACCCCAGCCCTGTTATATCTTGTGTTGGTTATTTTTGAATCTTATTTCTCTGCAATACCTGGTTCAGTAGTTTAACATTTAGGTTTTCTTGCCCTTAGTTGCTTGAATTGAGTGTGTTATGTTTTCCATATCAATTTTTGGTGATGTTTGATGTTTGGTTCCATTAGATTAAGCCTAGCACTAATGATGTAGTTTCATGTTGCTCTGATACATGTTGTTTGATATTGGTCAGTACTAGAATTCTGATATGATGGTATAATTTGTAGCAAGAACATATAGGCCTAGTAATCATGCATGATGATAACCATTGGACCAAAAATGTAAACCAGAATTGGTTTGTTGATGACAGCATTTACTGATAATTGCTGTTTGGAATGAAGAGTGACCATACTTAATATGAATAGGGACATGGTGTGCAATATAAATCTGGGAATTTAGTTGAGCTGGAATTTACGTATTGTGAATGTTGATTTGAATTGCCAGGATTTGAGTTCCATATTAGTCATATTCTGAGTTTCACTTAGGGATAATGCTTTGATTTACAATGTTGTTTGAGATTGGGTCTGCTAATGATTATATCATAATTTATCTGAGATTGCACTTTGCATCTAAATCTAGGAATTCCAGTTCAGCATTTTGTTCATTGGTTGAGTATAGATGACCAGTTGAACTGAATCGAAAACCCGAAATTGTTTGGTTGATTGATTTGATAAGTGTGGTTTTTGTTTTGAATGAAACCTGAATTCTTTGTTCATATTGTTGAATTTGGCATTTTGCTTTCTCTTTGAACTGTGAAACTGATGAAGTATGAACTGAAATTCTGTACTAGTGAATGTTTGGAATTGCAATGTTTCCTCTATCAATTTGAGATGAATTAACTGTGTAGCTTAAGTCTTGAATTTTTGAACTGTTCATGCTTGTAAATTGAATTCTTGTGTAAAATGTGATAAGTTCTCATGCATTGGTGATTGTTTTGGTCTGAGTGAAATGCAGGGATAGGAATGAGATATGTTTTCACATTAAATCTGGGAATGGCTAGTATCTCTAGACTAATGCGAATTGGGTTGATTTGAATAATGGATCGAATTTTCTATAGCTTGATCTGATTGTTTATACAGTTTGAGTTTTGCTTAAAGCAAATGGTGTGCGTTTTTTTGTACATATTTGGTTAATACAATGGCTTATGAAGTCAATAAGTGATTTTAGTGACTAATTGAGTATGGGTCAATGATATATATATATATATATATATATATATATATATTGGTGTTGTTTTGAGAAGAGTTGATGGAAAATGAGCTGAGTTATACATTTGATTGTGATGCATGCTTAAATCTAAATTTGGGAATCCTGATTTTGTTTTTCTGGATAAATGTCAAGTTGTGGTTGGATTATTGGACAAATTAATTTGATTGTTCTATTTTGTGATATTGATGAGACTAAAATCTGGGAATTGCATTCAGTTAGGGAATTATGAATTGAAATTGAACAATTTATGAATTTCAGGGTAAACAGATAGCTAAAAGGAAGAGGAAAGCAACTGAGGCCTCTAGTAGCAAGAGGGCCCAGGTTACTCAGTTTGATGAAGCTAGATTCCGCACGCTGGAGTGCCAGGAGCGGTTTGATTCTTAGTATTTACCCAAGAAGATCATTCCTGAGAAGAAGATTATGTGGGAATCACTTCCTGAAGACTTTTCGGTCAGAGAGGTTATTGTCAGACGGAGATGGGAGAGACTAGTCAGCTTTCCCGAGCCGAGCTCCAGTTCAATTCTGAAGGAGTTTCTGGCTAATGTCGACCCCGTGACAGTGGCTGAGGACGAGACGATAGAGGGCGAGGAGTGATTCACAGGATTCTTTTTGATTTTACTATTTTTGATTTCTGTTTCTTGTTTTCCATTTTCCATACATTTACATTACTACAGTACACATTTATATACTTGATACATTCATGATAATTGATGCATGAATACTTTGATGTGAATGTCTTCTGTTTGGATTAATATTTCGTGTTGGTTGCGATTCCTCAAATAATGATTACGTGATTGAGCACACGATCCTTGTTAGTTGCTGCTGGGGACAGCAATTTTCTAAATCTGGGAATGGGCGCATACGCATTATTTATTTGACAAATCACATTCAAGAGACAAAGGATGTCTAACAGAATTTTATGTGTTTTGCTAAATTTTATGAGTTTTAAAGTTAGTCATTTAAAGTTAGTCATTAAGGGTTTAAAATTTTTATTGAATAACGTGTTAGAAGCTTATTGCATACATCTCAGAAGTAAAATTGTGAAATCAGTGATGAATTAGAAATTTCTGTTAGGAGGCTTGAGTGAGATGAAATATGGCATGGATTGCATGAAGCATGATTGAATCATGATTGCTTGTATATTGATGTTCATGTTAAAGTTGAAATGACGCTTGATATGAAGTTAACAGAGGCTAACTTGAGTCCATAACCTGTGAGGATTGAGCCATACAGTACAAAATTCTTTTAGAGAGGCCTCACCTTGGTAAGTACTCTAGAACTTGATTTGTTTCTCTGGATGCATGTATATTCTGATATGATTAAGGCAGATTATTCTTTTAAGCCAGGGCCAAATTGACTCACCTTCAATCTTCCATTGTCACCCCCTTTTGAGCCTAAACCTTTTTATTCATACACCTGATATTTGAAACATATTCCTTGACCACCCTACTTGAGATTGTAGAAGAAAGAATTAGAACCAAGACCATGGAATATGGGGGAATAGGGAAAGAAAGGAAAGACAAAGTTACCCAAGAAGACAATTCTGGTTTGAGAGTGAAATGCCAACAGAACAGTTCTGGCAAAAACCAAATCTAGTGAAGAATCCAATTTGGAAATAACAAGTCTAAAATACCAGCTGTCCAGTAAAGGAAATAACAAGTCTGAAATACCAACTGGTGAATCTAAATATATTTTTCTACTATCCTACTCTTTCTATTACAAGTGTTTTGCAGAGGAAAAATCAAAGAATAAAGAGTGGTAGACTGTTAAGTGGAATTGACTAATTCTAACAAAAATCCAATCTCAATTTTAGTCACTATCCAAAACATTCATACCCTTAAGCCAGGCCATGTTACAACCTTATAAAGACCTTTTGACCAGTTGTGCATGTTTATGTTTCTTATTTTCAGGAACTCGAGAATATGATCAAGCTTATGGTAGTGCTATCACTGTGTTGGATTGAGTGAATATAATAACCCTTATACAGTTGAGTGCTGAGTGAAATACACACATCTTGGTAAGGAAGACTCAAGTGAAACTCTTGTAGTTGATGGAATTGAAAGTGTTAGTGAAACCTTGATTGGAAATTGATTATACTTAGCATTGTGATTCTAAGAGTGTTAAATGTGAATTTATGCTTGATTGTTGAACCTTGCTTTCCAAATAGAAACTCTGTTTATTGCTGAGGACAACAATATATAAATCTGGGAATTATTTGATATGCTTCCAGTATATATTAGTTTTTAGGATTAATTGATTAATAAATTGTTTAAGAATGAGTAAATTAGATTAGGATTTGGTAAATTATTACTTAATTGCATATTACTTTAAATTCTTATTTATTGTGTCATTTAGGAACCAACAAGAGATGAAAAGAAGCAAAAAGAGCAAGCTAGTGCTCTCGAACAAGCCATGCGATCAGCGTGGGAGTGTCAAGATCAAATATTCAGTTCGAAGAGCCCACGCTAGTACCGCCAACTACCACGCCAATCGCGCCAGATGCTGAAAAACAAACTTCCAACTCGAATTAACCATGCTATTAGCGTGACCATCCACATGAGTAGCGTCATGATATCAAACTCAAGCATTCAATTCGAATGACCCACGCGATCAGTGTGGGAGTCCATGCTATTAGTGCCAGAGTTCCAGAACAGCTTAATTAATTCGCACACCCCACGCGATCAGCGTGGGACTCCGCTCCAGTCGCGTCACAAGCTCGATATTTCTTGATTTAAAAGATTTGATACTGATTTAGCTTGGGGAACAGTTCCTTGTTACCAAAAATATAACCTAGAACGTATGGCGGATAAAGGGGCACTTCTAGGTCACAAAGAAAGGCTTTTCCTGAACCTCTTAAAGATTTTCTGCAGAAGAAGCCATTGAAGAACCTTGGGAGAAGATTGGAATCATTGGGGAACTGCAGAATAGCAACTCTGTGTAATCTCTTCATTGGGGAACTGCAGAATAGCAACTCTGTGTAATCTCTTCTTAGTTATGGGAGTAATGTCAATTCTGAGTATGCTGGGCTAAATTCTTGTATTGTGGTTGAGCCAAGAACCTATGTGAACTCCTCTATGTCTTGATTGGTTTTAATGAGAATTATCATAATTGCTTTGTTTTATTCTGTTCTTCATTGCATTATTCTTAATTGGGACTGGTCATTCTATTAAGATGTTTAGGGTTAGGATTCACAATAGGGATATTGGGATTCTAGTTTCTGAAATGAGTAAAACAACAATTGATACATTACCTAGGGATAGGAATGTGTAGTTGCAATAATTTCAGGATGTGTTTGCTAAGTGCTTGGTTTAAGAGGGAATCACTAAGGGATTAGGGTTTTTAATTTCACCAAAGGGTTAAATTACTAAGGGATTAGGATTTAGCTAATCATGTGAGAATACATTAGCTGAGCAATTAGAAATAATTCAAGTTAATAACCTTTGAAGTATAGAAGGTAGGAATCATAGGGGAATGCACTTTAACCACAATTATCTCTCAACACTGCAATAAATTCATTTTAATTTTAGTTTACATTCTCATTTAATTTCTGTTATTTGATTTACATTACGTAATTACAAACTCAACCAATTATCTCAACTTATTATTTTTCTTCCAATTTCTAAGACGTTAAGTTACAATAAAATTGCATTCAATCCCTGTGGAGACGATACTTTACTTACTCACTTTATTACTTGAAACGAACAGTACACTTGCCGAGTTCGCAACAAGACTTTCTCACCCGTTGCCATGATCAAATTTATTAGGATCATGCTTGCCATAGCAGCATATCACGACTATGAGATTTGGCAAATGGATGTCAAGACTGCTTTCTTGAATGGATTCTTGAAGGAGGAAGTGTACATGACACAACCTGAAGGTTTTGAATCCAAAGGCCAAGAACATATTGTATGCAAGCTGCAGAGGTCGATATATGGGCTAAATCAAGCATCACGAAGTTGGAATATTCATTTTGATGAAATCGTTAGGAGTAACGGATTCATTAAAAATGAGGATGAACCTTGTGTTTACAACAAGGATAATGGGAGAAATGTTGTTTTCTTAGTACTCTATGTAGACGACATACTACTAATAGGAAATGACATCCCCACATTATAAACAACTAAAGACTGGCTTTCAGAAAGCTTCACCATGAAGGATTTGGGAGAAGCGCCCTTTATACTTGGTATAAAGATCTATAGAGATAGATCTAAAAGGCTGCTGGGATTATCTCAATCCACGTATATTGACATGCTAAGGAGGTTTAGCATGGAAGGGTCGAAAAGGGGTTTTCTTCCCGTCAGTCATGGGGTACATCTATCCAAGGCTATGTGTCCTAAGTCACAGCCTGAGAAAGACCGCATTAGTGGAGTTCCATACCCTTCGGCTATTGGGTCCATCATGTATGTCATGATATGTACAAGACTAGATGTCTCATATGCTTTGAGTAGTACGAGTAGATACCAGTTAGACCCTAGAGAGGGTCACTGGACAGCAGTCAAGACCATCCTTAAGTACTTGAGAAGAACTAAGGATGCGTTTCTGGTTTATGGTGGGGTAAATGAGCTTTCAGTGAAAAGATTCACTGACGCTAGCTTTCAGAGTGACAAAGATGACTGCAAATCACAGTCAGGGTTCGTATTCACCTTAAATGGTGGGGCAGTATCTTGGAAGAGTTCCAAGCAGGAGACTACAACAGATTCTATGACAGAAGCTGAGTACATAGCCGCTTTAGAAGCAGCCAAGGAGGCCGTCTGGATCAAGAAGTTCATATCTGAACTACGGGTGGTTCCAAGCATGGATGAGCCCATACAGTTGTATTGTGACAACACTGGGGCCATTGCACAGTCAAAGGAACCTAGGTCTCATCAAAGATCTAAGCACGTGCTCCGCAGATATCACCTGATTAGAGAGATCATTGATAGGATGGATGTATAGATGGATTATATTCCCACGGATGATAACCTAGCCGACTCTCTGACAAAGGCTGTTTCTCAGAGAAAATATGATAGTCATTATGAGGCTTTGGGTTTATGACTTAGGTCTGATTGGCTCTAGGCCAAGTGGGAGATTGTTAGTATACGGATGTCCTAGAGACAATCTTTTCATTAGATTAGGACATACATGTGTTTTTCATATTGTCATGAATAAATTATAAGCGCTCTTTATCTTGTTTCATATTCTATCTTGATATCATTATTAATATATGAGTAACTGGATAAAACCCTTGGAATAGAATAGGTATCTCTTAAATATCAGTGATGGGATCACGATCATGAGGATTCAAGGATACCAGATGTCTACTCCTAAATTTTAAGTTCCTAGTCTAGAGACACTGAGAATGTGGATCAGTGATCTCGGACAAGACTAGCACGGCTTATCTACTTGTATGCAGATACAAGGTAAAGACCTCATGAGCTACAGACATGGAGATGTCTTAGCTAAAGTCGTGGGTGGACCTATAAAAGTATAGCTCGCACTGAACAGACCCACAAAGAGACTCTATGAGGAAATCTCACAGATAGTATCATTAGAGTAGTCTCTTATTATTTGGGTATGTCTTTCCTTAGACCAGAAGTTTTCACCTAGACTGTGTTCTAGAAGACATGCTTTTGATTGTATACCTCATCTGCCTGAAACATGGAGACACATAGGTATACCTTTGGGCATGTCCTGAAAGAACACGAGTCTAGGGTGACTAACTGAAGGAATTCGTCAAATCTCTGTGAGAGATTAGGTTATCTGTAAACTGGAGAAATCGGGATGACATTTACGGGACTCGGGAATCTATGCATAGTAAAAGAAATCATGAGATGATTTGCCTTTAGAGTCAGTAAAATTGGAGACTCCCTATTTCGTATTAAAGCTTACCCTAGACCGCAAGGGCTGATACGTTTCCTTACCCTAGGTTTTATGGGAAGGTAACTAAGATGAAAGGAAATACATACGGAAACCAAATAGATTTAATAGGATGATCTTATCATTTACCTAACTAGTTCTGGGGCAACAGAGCATTGCTAGTGCTCTGTGTTGTCATTAAATAGGTAGTGGCCTTGTTGGGCCCAAACTCATTTATGTCAGTAGCTAGGTTAGACCTAATGGGTCACACACTAACACTTTATTGTCATGACATTATAGCATTAAAGGTTTTGGGCCTAATAATGATTTTTGGCCCAAGAAAGAGTTTGGATACCTATCTTAAAGAGAGAGGGGCGCATGAATGGAGTTAATGGACTTGGATAGTCCAAGATATTATTAATTAATTTAAATAGTTAAATTAATTATCTAATATTTAAATTTGATAATTTAAATATTTGAATTTAAATATGAATTAACTATAGTAGTTAGTTTCATATCAAAAGGAGAAGATAAGAGTTAGATTTGAATTTGAATTCAACTAGCATCTTATCATGATCATGTCCTAGATTTTAGGAAGAAGTTTGAGGGCTGATTATGGGGCTTACATACGGCTGATATTTAATTATTATTTGCCAAAATAATTCCCAAGCAATTGACTTGGTCTTAGGAGGATATGATAGGAGGTTGTTGGCAATTTTTGAAATACAACAACTCTATCTTTTCTTTACGTGTGGGATGCTTCATAATCAGATTTTTTGGTTTAAAAAAATCTGACTCAAACTCTTCTATAAATTGTGTTCTTGTGATCATAGTTCTCTAAGAGTTTTTGAGAAAAAAAACCTATCTATCTTCCTCCCTTTTCACGTGCCCCTTTGTGTGAGTTTTGACTGAAAATTCAGCCACCAATATCATCTATTGGTGAGTCTCTTAGATAAGTAAAAACACTTTAAAACCTAACCTTCTTCCTCTCCATTGGTGCGCCTAGCTTGCCTCCTTTGGTGTTTGTTGGTGGCATTCAAGAAGTTATCTTGAGTCTTGACACGAAGTGGTGTGGATCAACATTAGAGGGCTTGTATCTTCAAGCCTATGCTTGATCATCAAGTTTCGAATATAAACAAGGTAACATCTATGTCTTAAAGAATGATTCTTATGTGGTATGTGTGTTTCCACTTGAAAAATTTTTTGTTTTCTTCTCACATGCCTTCGGGCTTCAAAGCCCTATCTTTCACAGAAGGTGGAAGAAGAGAGATTTTTTGGGTGCAAAGAGTTTTTAGAGAGAGAAAAGAAGAGAAACACATACAGAAGTGAGAGTGAATCGTGCTTCCGCTTCATGCACTGCTATTTATAGACGAAGCACTGAGGCAAGTTACCAACAACTTGAATCAGCCAACTATCACAGCCACCATAGTTGCCAACTTGTGCGATTGGACAGCTACCAGAGCCACCACCGTTTTCACTATGTGTGTACGTACAGCTTATCTCAGCCACAAAATTTGACTTTCTCCTCTTATGCACAAACACCCATGCAAAACACTTTTAACAGATTGCAAGATTTATATTAAACAATTAATCAACACAAATATCTTTCTACTTGTAAAATTTCAAGGTGCTACAGCCAGCTCTAAGTCATGCGTAGGATAATTCTCCTCATTAGGCTTCAGTTGCCGAGAAGCAAAAGCAACTACTCTTTTCTCTTGCATCAACGCACATCCAAGTCCCTACTTGGAAGCATCACAATAAACTTCAAAACTTCCCTCCGGGTTAGGAAGAATCAATACCGGAGCTGTGGTCAATCTTTTCTTCAATTTCAGGAAACACTCCTCACATTTATGAGTCCATGCAAACGGAGTACCCTTCCTGGTAAGCCGGGTTAAGGGCAACACCATCTGTTAAAACCCTTGATGAACCTCTGGTAGTACCCGGCCAATCCAAGAAAACTTCGGATCTCGGACACATTCTTGGGCCTTTCCCAATCCATCACGGCCTCTATCTTACCGGGATCAACTGCTATCCCGGCTGCCGAGATCATAAGACCAAGGAATTTCACCTCGGACAAACAAAACTCACACTTCGACAATTTGGCATATAGTTGGTCATTCCTCAAAGTCTGAAGAACAATCCGGAGATGCTCGGTATGCTCCTCCTCACTCTTAGAATAAATCAGTATGTCATCAATAAACACTACCACAAAGTGATCCAAGTAAGGTTTGAAAACCCGGTTCATATAATCAATGAACACGGCCGGAGCATTCGTGAGTCCAAACGGAATCACCTGGTATTCATAATGACCATACCGAGATCGGAATGCAGTCTTAGGTATGTCATCAGGCTTAATCCAGATTTGATGATACCCGGATCGCAGATCAATCTTAGAAAATATACAAGCTCCCTTCAGCTGATCCAGCAAATCATTAATTCGAGGCAAGGGATACTTTTTCTTTATTGTGACCTTATTCAATTACCTATAATCCACACACAGCCTCATACTCCCATTCTTCTTCTTATCAAATATAACCGGCGCTCCCCACAACGACACACTTGGTCGGATAAATTCTTTCGACAATAAGTCTTCAAGCTGAGCCTTCAGCTCCTTTAACTCCAAATGAGCCATATGGTAAGGCGCTACAGATATGGGTCCTACACCCAAAATTAAATCAATGGAGAAATCAATTCCCCTCTCGGGTGGAAGCTGTGTTATTTCTTCCTGAAACACGTCCATAAACTTGTTCACGGCTGGGATCTCTGTCAGTTCCCATCTCGGCCTCTCTTCTGCTGTACTCAGCAAAAGATAGCCCCGAGCTCCTCTCTTCATCTCCTTGTGAACTTGCAAGGTCGTGAGAAGCGAAGTGGAGCTCGACCTGATTCCATCCAATGACACCACTATCTTTTTATTACAACAATCCAACATGACACCATACTTGGCCAACTAGTCCATGCCCAAGATAATCTCAAGATTAGGCATCGTGAGACAATACAGATCAACAATGTATTCTCGACCATCAAAATGAAACTACACATCCCGGCAGTAAGTATCTACCCGGCACTGCTCCTCAGAAGCAGTGGTAACATTCATAGGAGGAAACAAACTGAATATCGATAAATTCAGACCTAAGGCAACATTATTCTCAATGAAGGAGTGAGTAGCTCCAGAATCAAACAACACTCTCACATCACAATAATCAATAAGAATCGTACCTCATATCAAATCGGGAGCTCGGGCGATTTCTCTAGCATCTATCATGTAAATCCATCCTGAGGGTGGTGCTACTGAAATCACGGGCACGACTACAACCCGGTGATCTCTTTGAGGACATTCTCTAGCAAAGTGGCCACGCTGGCCACATCTGAAACAATTGAACTGACTAGTGAGGCAATTCCCCCAATGGTTCCTTCCACATGTAGCACACTTCGGAGGTGGATTCGATCTTGATGTAGCTGCTTTATTACCTGGCCCCTTCTTAAACCGATCAGTTGGAGACGACACACCCAAACCTTTGCCCTTATCCTTCCCGACTGGGCCTGAACCACCAATTCTTCTCCCCTCCTGCCTAAAGGATGGGGCAGGATGATTGCCGCTGCGCCTCTTCATCATGTCTTCCACCTGGAGACATTGCCTCACCAGACTACCTATATCCCAGGCTCCACTCCCGGCAATCTTCTCTTCTATAATTTATCTAAGTCCCCTCTGGAACTTAGCGGCAAGCACCTCGGTGTCGGGCATAGCTCTCTGGAAAATGCGTATACTTAGCCAATTCATTAAACTTGGCCAATTACTCATCTACAGATATTCATCCCTGAACAAGACCTTCAAACTCGACCTGCTTCTGCTCCCTAGAATCTCCTGGAAAATATCGATCTAGGAACTGAGCCTCAAACCTTTGCCAGGTGATATCCTCACCCTAGCCCCGTAGCAGCTGCGAAGTGGTAACCCACCACTCGTGCGCATCTCCCTGCAACAAGTAGGTTGCATAGAGAAGTCTTTGATGGTCCAAGCACTCCATCACGGAGAAAATCTTCTCTAAAGCCTGCAACCATTTGGCGGCAACAATGGGGTTATATTCCCCATGAAAAACTGAAGGGTCATGCTTTTGAAAGTCAATAAGCATCCTCCCTCTTACGGCTGCATCCTCATCAACACTAAACTAGGACAACCCTTCCCCTCAGTGGTGGTTGGGTCCATCATCGGGATGGCTACCTCCACCCTGATAACGACTACCCTCACCCTCATGGGTAGGTGGTGAAGAGGGTACTTGATCCTCTCGTCGCAGAGTCCTCAATTCTGTCATCAAAACTTCATTAGCCTTCAACAAGGCCTCATTTTCCTGTCGGCTTGCAACCATTTCTTGCTGCATAGCTGCTAAGGCGACAACTACTAGGTCCGGTTGTACCTCATCATTCCCCCTAGCAGTGTTGTTTCTGGTTCTCACCATGATACTGCACATGTCATACCAAGAGTGAGTTGATCAGGCCCACACTTATTAACCACACATATAATGCTCATACTGAACCCTACGACACTAAAGGATAACCTCTCAACAAACTACCATACATAATGCTTCCCTAGGACAAACTACTCTGATACCATAAAATGTAACGACCCTGTATGCGTCCAATTCATTAACATTATATTATGGTCATGAGCGCAACAATTACTTAACATAATTAAGTAACATACAGAAGCAATAAAATAAATAAGACATCATGCCATGTCATATAATATAAACAAAACATTATGTATGAAATTTTGTATACAACCCGGCACCCAGGTACTATTTCATAAGGTACATCATAGTTCAAAGCCATATCGGGTTTCAAAATACACAACAAAATTAAGCCAAAAGGCTCTCAAAAGAACCTACTTCGGCATCCTCAAACCCGTCTCGGCCTCTTGTCTGGGATCCTCAAACCACAGTAAACCCGACCTCGGCCTGTGTGGCCTCTCATTCGAAAATCATCAAACGACCCCTACTCGGGTCTCATATCCTAGACCTCGTCCTCCGCTCATTGGCTATTACCTGCAATGAAAATATAATCCCCAACCGGGTGAGATACAATCTCAGTAAACTCAGGGTTCTTGGAGTCTCTTTTCCCCCTGGTTCACCTCCATAGTACATAGCATTCAAATTGGCATTACATAATAATGTAGCCATCCCGGCCTGCCATCTCGGCTTGCCATTCTGGCATTTTAAGAAAATAACATTATAGCAAACCCGACTTTCATACACATCACATGTACATATTCACACCAACGTGCCATTCCTGTTGGACGCTACCAACATCGGGAATTCAGAACAGATATACAAATTCACCAGTGCATATCTCATGCACAAATGTATATCTATTCGTGAACATCTCATGTACCCATGCACATCTCATGCACTCAGACATATATGAATTGCCAAGAAGCTTATCCCGGATGAGTCTTACACTCTCATATATGGTCCGCTTCCCTGGCCAAAGGGCTTCCTCAACTACAATACAAACATCATAGTGCAAATCATTTACATGTATGTTTCAATAAATAAATAAAAAGCAGTAACACACAATTTAAATACACGCACTGCATCATTCAATAACCATAACTCCCCAAGAGTATGGTGGAACACAATCAAGGTATACAGAACAGAGAGCTTACCTTCTCTGATCACAGCACTGGCTCTCTTAGCCTCGTGGTCACTACCACCGATATCTTTTGTATCACACCCTACACCAGGCAAGCAAGATATCAAGAATGGTTCTCAACCGTTTCATGAAAAGAACCCAGTTCTTTTCCAGGTATCAAACATATACAACTGTCATTGACTTGTAAACCCCCATAAAGATCTTTCTAGCATAACAAAATACCCAAAAGCCAGAAAACTTAGCTTTCAAGGTTGCCACAACCCAATACCAACTATAACTCATATGGGTCATTTTTCCTTTTTAAACCATACTCAAAAGAAACAATAAAACTTACGTGTCTTACCTTAAAAACGTCAAGGCTAGATGATATAACAGCTGAACCCATAGCCATTAAAATTTCCTAAATCTACCTTGCAATAGAACCCAAGCTTCAAGCAAACCTCAAAAACACATAAGCTTCCAGCACTCCTTGAATTAGGGCTGTTTTAGAAGTTTAAGTTACAGAAAATGGAAGATGGAAGAAAGGTTAGGGATGAAGGTGAAGACACCATGGAAAAGCTCTCCAATAAGTCTAGGAAGAATCACCACAATAGCATTAGGAAGCCATTGATAAGACTCAAGAAGTTCTTGAACAAGAACAAGAGAGAAACTCTCACACAATTTTCAAAAATTGTATTAATGAACCAAAGTTAGTTACATTCAGTTTTGGCACCTTATATAGGCCACAAAATTACAAGCTAAATGCAACTAAAATGTAATGAAAATACAAGTGAAATGAAGCCTAAATGAAGCTTGAAGTGCAAGCTTTCCCTAAGTGACCTTTGGCTTCCAAAACATGTGCAGTTGCAATCTCAGACTGGAATAATCGATTAATTCACTCTTGTAATCGATTAAAGTAGTCAAGAATTGAAATAATCGATTACACTAGCCATTTAATCGATTAAAGCATTAAGAACTTGTTCCTGTTTGCAACTAAAAATGTTGTAATCGTTTACAAGGCCAAAATAATCGATTAAAAGAGTGACAACCTATTTACAAGTGTTTTGTTGAATTTCTTCTAACAAGTGCATATACTCATATGATTAAAACCTATTACCTGAATGTATGAATGCATGATTTTACTTAGAAGCTTAAGAGGAATATAAGGACTTAACCCATGAACCAAGCTTTAACCAAAATTACAAATGCCATCATATTTGAGTGGGCATGCAAAACATCAAAAACACAATTGCTTCCATTCTTGAATCTTTGCTTCTGCTGCTTGATTCTAACAATCTCCCCCTTTTTGATTTTGAGCATGCTAAATACTTCATTAATGAAACATACTCTTTTGACTTCAATGAGGAAAAGGTTGATCTGAAAAATTGCTCAGCTTTTGCAAAGATCAAGCATCATTATATCTTGATTTATAACAAATCATTCAAACATTCATTCATATGTGTTTTAAACATATTATACAAGCTCCCCCTGAATTGAACAGTCACTTATTTCATACAATTCAACATTATTTCATCCATTATTGTCAATTCATTTTCATACTTGTCAATTTATTTCATTTTCAATATATCTACTTCCCCTATTTCATTATACTACTCTCCCTTTTTTTCATATAAATCCACTCCCCCTATTTGGTATATCAAACTCAAAAAGTAGAGGTCAAAGCATCAAATAGAAAGGAAATAGAAAGTTCTTCATTAATCAAAGGAGTGAAACAAGTACAATGAAAACAAACATTACAAACTTAAAACAAACTTAAAAACACAGCATACCAATCCACATAAAACATAAGCAAACTAAGACTAGACCTAAGAGACTAATTTTCACTCCCTAGTCTCATCCCTAAACATCTTCTCTTCCATGTTCTTAACTCTAGTCTTAAGCTCCTCCAATGAAGAGTTAACTTCATCTCTACGCTCATGATGTAGGGAAAACAAAGCATCCATCTTTTGGATCATCAAGGACTCAAACTGTGAATATTAAGGCTCAGATGGTGCAGGATTTTCTTGAGCTTCCTCAGCATCTCCAAGTTGGTTACCTTCTCCTTCTCCTTCCTCATCTTCTTCTTTAGCCAAGGGCACAGGTTGGCCTACCATTTGCCAGCCATAGGGTGTCTTGACCATCCCTAGCTTTTTGAGGTGCTTCTCCTTTATGTGGCTATTACTTGCATTTGTGTTATCCACCACTTCATTGGAAACATCTACTTGAAAGTAGTCAGTAAAGCGTGAGACCAATACAGCATAAGGAAAAGGATAGTTTACCAATCTCTTGGATTTTTGCATAGCCTCTTGAATTATGTAAATCCAATTCAGCTTAATCCCATTCTTCAGTCCATAGACAATCTGAAGATCATCATCTGCTTGTGCGTCGTTGGTTGACCTTGGAGTTAGAATGTAGGTAATGATGTAGTGTAGAAGCCTATCCTCATGAGTCATAGGCCCAGTACTCAACCTCAGCCTAATGTTCATGTGAGGATCAATTAGCATACCTCTATATGTCTCCATCTTGTTGTAGCCATCAGATTCTTCATCAATCCTCCTTTCTCCATCAAAGGATATTCCTACCACTTCATTCCATATTTTTGGTGTGATTTCCATAGCAACACCATTGACTTGAGTGAGAATGGTTCCATGCATGGTTATCTTGGAGCAAGTGTAAAAGACTTTTACCAATTCTGGGTAAATAGTCCCTTGCAATTCAACAAATTTCTGAAGACCTTGTTGTTCAAACAGTTGAGTAAAATTGAATCCTTCACTAATGAACCATCCAAGATTCAGGTATTTAGGAGGACAAAGGAGTTTGGTGGCATTGAATTGAAGGTAGTTCATCCTATCAGCTTCATTGGTGAACCAATGATCAAGCCTATTGGTTACAGGAGTGGAAGATTGGCCTTGAGCTTTTCTTTTAGAGGTTTTGACCCTTTTGGAAGTTGACATTTTTGGAGAGTTAGAGAAAACGAATTTGGAGGATGAGCTAAGAACAAGGGTTTAGAACAAAGGATGCTTTCAGAGCTAGACAGGGAAGAAGGTTTCAGAACCAAAAAATAGTGAGAGAGAGACTAGAAGTGTTCAAGGTGTGATTTTTCTCAAGTCATATGATCCCTATTTATAGACTAATTCAATGTAATGGGCAGTTTTAGTTTCAAAAATGTAGTTGTTGAGACAATAACTAATCCCATTAAGGCTTTTGATTTCATCAAATCGTGTTTGAATGCAGTTGGGCAATTTCAAAACTGTCAGATTTTGCAGTAACCACTCAAATAATCGATTATTTCATAGTGTAATCGATTATTTCATTCAAATTTTCAGTTTTACAAAATGAAGTAATCGATTAAAATACAGAGTAATCGATTATGTTAGCACAGATGTCTTATGGAAGAAGAAGTGTAATCGATTATAATTGAAAATAATCGATTATGACAGTGTGAGTTACAATTCTCAGATTTTGATAACTCAAATAATCGATTAATTCGACTAAGTAATCGATTATTCCAGTGTTGATTCAAAATTTGGAAACTATCAGAGATACATGTAATCGATTAAGTTCTTGTTTTAATCAATTATTTCAGTGTGAACTAGTTTTTCAAGATACTCGAGTTGGGAATAATCGATTAAATCAATAGTTTAATCGATTACAACAGCCTTAAGTCATTTTATAGAAGCAACAGATGAACAAATAATCGATTAGCTTTTGATGGTAATCGATTATGTCAGGCTTTTATAAAAAATAACACCCAGATACAACATCATATAGCAGGCATTCAATTTCTAATTTGATTGAAGTATTTCAAGCAGCATTTGCATCATTCAATTACTAAGTAAATAACACAGGATTGTATCTCAACATACACTAGATTCATCCAAGATACCAAGTATATTTCTTAATGTAAATAACCTATCTCTATCCAAAGGCTTCGTAAATATATCAGCTAGTTGTTTTCTACTTTCAACAAACTCAATTTTAATATTACTTTCTGAACATGATCTCTGATAAAGTGATGCCTTATCTCTATATGTTTAGTCCTGGAATGCATGATTGGATTCTTGGAGATATTTATTGCACTAGTATTGTCACACATAAGAGGAATGTGTTGAAGCTTTACACCAAAGTCATGGAGCTGTTGCTTTAGCCATAAGCTTTGTGCACAACAACTCCCTGCTGATATGTATTCTGCTTCAGCTGTTGACAATGCTAAGCATGATTGCTTTTTACAATGCCAAGAAATTAAAGAGCTTCCCAATAGATGACAAGTGCCACTTGTGCTCTTTCTGTCCAACTTGCATCCTGCAAAATCAGAATCAGAGAATCCTATTAAGCTGATATTTGTACCTTTTGGATACCAAAGCCCCACTTTTGGTGTAGACTTTAGGCACTTGAAGATTCTTTTTGCTGCTGTTAAATGAGACTCCTTTGGATTAGCTTGATATCTAGAAGACAAGCAAACACTTAGCATAATGTCCGGTCTGCTTGCTATGAGATAAAGCAATGATCCTATCATCCCTCTATACTTAGATTCTTCAACTCTTTTTCCAGTTTCATCTGAATCTAGATATGTAGAGGTTGCCATTGGTGTTGCTGCTGCTTTGCAATTTTCCAAGTCAAATTTCTTTATCATTTCTAAGCAATACTTTGATTGACTAAGGAATGTTCCATTTCTCATTTGCTTGACTTGTAGTCCTAGGAAGAAAGTGAGCTCTCCCATCATAGACATCTCAAATTCTTTCTGCATGTTAGCTAAAAATTCCTTACACAAAGAATGGTTAGTGGAACCAAAAATAATGTCATCAACATAAATTTGTACTAAGAGAATATCTTTGTCTTTTCTTTTGATGAACAAAGTTTTATCCACTTCTCCTCTTGTGAATGATTGGTCAAGTAAAAACTTACTCAACCTCTCATACCAAGATCTTGGGGCTTGTTTCAGTCCATATAAAGTTTTTCTCAATCTGTAAACATGGTTAGGATATTGATGATCTACAAAACCAGGAAGTTGGTCAACATATATCTCTTCATCAATGTAGCCATTGAGAAATGCACTTTTCACATCCATTTGAAACAATTTAAAATCTAATATACATGCATATGCAAGAAGTAACCTTATGGCTTCTAATCTAGCAATTGGAGCATAAGTCTCATCATAATCAATGCCTTGCTCTTGGTTGTAACCCTTAGCAACCAATCTAGCTTTGTTTCTTATTATGATGCTACTCTCATCCAGCTTGTTCGTAAAAAACCATTTAGTGCCAATAGGTGTGTGAGTGGAAGGTCTAGGTACTAATTCCCAAATATTATTTCTTTTAAATTGATTTAACTCCTCATGCATAGCATTTAACCAATGTTCATCTTGTAAAGCCTGTTCAATATTAGTTGGTTCTATTTGTGATACAAAGGCCATAGAACAACAAAGATTTCTTAAGGAAGATCTAGTAGTTACTCCTTTTGAAACTTCACCAATTATGTTGTCTAGTGACAAGTCTCTTATGGTTCTCCAATCCTTGTGTTTAGGTGTGGTTGCTTCTTGATTAGACTCATATTGTACTTCATCATCTTCTTGTTTATTGTCTTCTATAGGCTGCTGTCTTTCTTCTTTAGTTTCTGCATCATTGTCACTTAAAACTTCTTCTAAAGAAGGGTTAGTTTCATCACATACAATATGCACAGATTCTTCAAGACACAAAGTTCTCTTGTTAAAAACTCTATAAGCCTTACTTTACAAGGAATAACCAAGAAAGATAGCTTCATCAGCTTTTGAGTCAAACTTGCCAAGATTGTCTTTCCCATTATTTAAAACAAAGCACTTACAGCCAAATGTTTTAAAGTGAGAGATGTTTGGCTTTCTTCCTTTATAACTTTCATAAGGGGTTTTCTTCAAAATAGGCCTTATGAGAATCCCTTCCTTTTGCCAACATGTGCAATTTTTTCCAGTCTTGCCTTCATGGATCAAGCAGGTTTCATTGTTGAAGGTGACTCTAAAACCTTTGTCACACAATTGACTAATGCTTAGTAGATTGTGCTTCAGCCCTTCAACATAGAGTACATCCTTGATTTTAGTGGTTAAGTTGTCTTCTATGTTGCCTTGCCCAATGATTTTGCCTTTATTGTTGTCTCCATAAGTCACATATCCTCCTTCCTTAAGTGTTACATTTGTAAGCATGGATATATCCCCTGTCATGTGTCTAGAGCATCCACTATCTAGGTACCAAATTGATGATTTAGCTCTAAGACACATATGCACAAGTCAAATTAAGAAGAGACAAGTGGTACCCAATTTAAGTTGGGTCCAAAGGGGTTAGTTGCTTTCTTTCTTTTCTCAATCCATATACAATCTCCATTTGGAACATAAAATTTTCTAGCAAAGCACTTGTATGATGTATGACCTTTTAGCATACAATAATTACAAGTAGGAGATTTAGATGACTTAGCATGAGCAAATCTATGAAAAACATTTGGTTGATGGTACTGCCTATGATATTTATGTTTTGGAGGAACAAACACAGTTTTACCTTTATTCTTGGCACCATGTTTATAACCTAAACCATAAGTATCACCAGCATGTTTTTGAACACTTAGCAATTCATCTAAGTTACATTTGCCTTTATAGAATTTTCTTAGTAAATCAACCAAATCACTAATTTCAGTTTTCAACATTATACTTTCCTTTTCTTTGCTCAGTTTATACTCATCAAATTCCTTTTGTAATTCATTGTATTTATCAACCTTAAGGATGGCTAAGGTGCATGTACATCCATTTATCTTGCAACTTGAAATAAGCTTATTATGATCCTCATTCAATTTACAATGAGCTTCTTGCAATTCTGCAAGTTTGGATACATGCCATCTTAAGTCACCTTTAAGTTTGTTGTTTGCTTTTGCTAGTTTTTGAGCTTCATTATGCATTTCATGAAAAGCATCAACTACATCTTCATAATCAGAAAATACCTCAGATTCTGTACTTGATGTTTCTTCTTCTTCTTCACAAATGGTATATGTTAGACATAATTGAGCTTCAACTTCTTTTTTCTGAGGAGGATTCAGAACTTGTGGATTCATTATCCTCCCAAGCTATGTAGGCTTTTCTAGGCTTTCCATCCCTCTTTGGTCTCTTTTCAGCTTGTGGTTTCTTTGCTAATGAAGGACATTCTGACTTTATGTGACCTTGCTTTCTACATTCAAAGCATGTAATGGAGGAGGAGTTGGTATTTTTATTTGTGCTGTCATTTCTTTTCTTTTGTAGAGGCAACCTTCTACTTTTATTCTTCCTTAGAAACTTGGTAAACTTTCTTACTATGAGATTCATGTTCTCATCATCATCATCATCACTTGAATCATCTTCTCTATCAATCTTTGAAGGTGCAGCCTTTAATGCTATACTTTTATGCTTTCTATCTGCATCTTCACCATGAGTTAATTGAAATAATTCAAGTTCATATTCAAGAAGCTTACCAAACATAGCTGCCATTGACATTTTTGATAAGTCCTTTGATTCTTTAATGGCTATGACTTTAGGCTGCCAATCTCTTGTTAGACATTTAAGAATCTTGATGTTCAGTTCTTCTACATCAAAGGTTTTCCCTAGCCCAAGTAAGTGATTCACAATGTGGGTGAACCTAGTTTGAAGCTGTGAGATGTTCCCATCATCTCTCATTTTGAACATTTCATATTCATGAATGAGAGTGTGTTTCCTTGATCTTCTCACATCATCTGTTCCTTCATGTGTCACTTCAAGTAATTCCCACATTTCTTTGGCACTTTTACACCTAACAATCCTGAAAAATTCATTGGAAGATAATGCAGAAGTTATCATATTCTTTGCCTTAAAATCATATTGAGTTAATTTCTTTTCTATTTCAGACATTTCATCCCATTCTTTTGGTATTGATTTGTCATCAACATCTTTGATAGGAATAAAAGGTCCTTTCTCAATACAATTCCATGCACCCGGGTCATTTGATTGGATGAAGATTTGCATTCTGTTTTTCCAAAAACTAAAATGTTCTCCTTCAAATAAAGTTGGTTTATTCAATAAGGCTCCCTCCTTGAATGTTATTTGATTAGCACTCATTATCAGAAGTTTGAAAAATATCTTGAGCAAATTACAAGAACCAACTCTGATACCAATTGAAAATACAATGAATACTTATGTAAATAAACCAAGAGGGGGGGTGAATTGGTTTTGCCTCCAATTTAAAAATTTTCTTTCAATCAATGTAACAGCGAAAGAATTTAAATGAATTGTATCTTATACAAAACCAACTTAGAAAACAAATACCTTCTCAAATCAATTAACTATTGTACAGAATAAAAAGGGTTAATGATAAGCAAATGAAATACTAAAAGAATTCAACCAAACACAAACTAAAACTTAAATGCACAAGAGATTTATACTGGTTCACCTCTCAACCCCGGAGGCTACATCCAGTTTCACTTCCAACCTAAACAAGGTTAGAGTTCCACTATAACCAATCTTTGTTCTTTACAAGCAATCAACAAGGTCTCTTTTACCTACCCTAGGCAAAACTCAAAATCTACCTTCTAGATTTTTCAAAAGACCAAGAACCAGAGATCCCCTCTCTATTCTTCCCCTAGGAAACCCTTTCTAGAAAAGCTTTAAAGAACCCCAGAAGTTATATGGAAATTCAACAAAGTTTATACAACAAGTAATAACAAATACACAAGCTTAAGGTTCAAGAAAGGTATCACCTTATTTTCCTCTGCAATTAAAATGATATTTACGAATTAATCAATCTGAGATGATGCCTATCATGTTTTCTTGAAACTTCTTTTAACACTAGCTTGCATGGATGTTCAACCACAATGAAAATCTTGACTCACATACATGTAGATTCTAACATATTTGCACAACTCTCTAATTTCTGACTTTTAACCCTTTGAGAACACTTAGAGAATGTAAAACAAAAGGTATGCACGAGTACTCTCTTTCCGATGTGTTATGTTTTAAAGACACAACTTTCCTATTTATAAAAAAATAGATTTAACTACCTGTAATCGATTATTTCGTTATAATAATCGATTATTTTAGCAGCTGTAATCGATTATCTCGTCAACATAATTGATTAATTTGTTCATCACAAATCTGGAAATCTTGAACGAATAAAATAATTGATTATTTATCAATTTAATTGATTAAGCCAGTACATGACTAAAACTTTAACAAAGCAGGTTTAATCGATTACAATTTTCTGGTAATCGATTATACCAGTTGATCATGTTGTGATGCATTATGCAGATTGCTTATGTAATCGATTATTTACCCAGATAATCGATTATTCCAGTGAGTTCTCAAAACTGTGTCAAGCTTATTTAATCGATTACAAGAAATTGGTAATCGATTAAAATGTTCTCAAATCATTTTCCAGAAACTCAAACAAGCTTGTAATCGATTATTAAGCTCATTTAATCGATTAAAGCAGTGGAAAATTATTTTATACTCATCTAAATGCTTTTATGAAATCCTATTCTTTTGCATATACTCATATGATTAAAACCTATTACCTGAACGTATGAATGCATGATTTAACTTAGAAGCTTAAGAGGAATATAAGGATTTGACCCATGAACCAAGCTTTAACCAAAATT
Organism: Glycine latifolia; assembly: GCA_013407115.1. Lineage (NCBI taxonomy): Eukaryota > Viridiplantae > Streptophyta > Magnoliopsida > Fabales > Fabaceae > Glycine > Glycine latifolia. The sequence goes on along the minus strand of QARZ01040229.1, from coordinate 34,998 downwards.
ACAAATGCCATCATATTTGAGTGGGCATGCAAAACATCAAAAACACAATTGCTTCCATTCTTGAATCTTTGCTTCTGCTGCTTGATTCTAACATCGGGTTCCTACCTTGGCACTATACAAGGCCAAGGTTCCTCCCTTGTTCGAGATCACTAACCCGGTAACTCTTTCAAAGGGGTTACGAGCTTTGCCGGTCTCTTTACCCGGTAGCTCTTACAAGTCAACCAACAACGAGTTCCTCCGAGATCACTACCTGGTTGTTCAAAGAGAAGAATATACGAGCTCAACCGAGATCTCTACCCGGTCGCACTTTCCTTCCTTATCTGGGTTCCTTCTATACCTCAGCGCTTTTCCCAAAAAGTGTTATATATACCCCTTCATAAGCGATAACTCGGTCTCCTTATAATACTAACATAACAGCACGATCCAGGATCTGAGAAGATGCTATCTACACCCTCCCTATCCGAGTTCCAAAATACACCCCCCTATGTGACAACTTGGTCGCACGAACTCGGATTTGTCACAGGGTCATTATAGGGGTATTTTTATTTTTCTTGATTTGAAAAGAAAAGAAAAGAAAAGAAAGAGCTTACAAAGCAAAAGTTCAAAGAAAAAAAATGCATAAACAAGGAAAAAGAAAAGCAAAGAAAAAAATGCAATAAAAGTTGTTTGTTGACCTAAAAAGTAGAACAAGACTTGGGCTCTTGCTTTTTCTAATTAATCCCTTTTGAAGGATATCATGAATCTCCTTTTAGCAGTGAACAAAAAGTTCTTGGCTCATTTGAATAGTATGAGCCTTAGTAGGGATTTGACGATCGTTGAAGTCCTTTTCATAAGGAAGATAAACTATATGCTACTTTCTTTGCCAAAAAGTGTTTGGAAGATTAGCGCAGATGGACTTTTGGATTTGATTAGACAAATATTTTATTTTGTTTTGGATTATCAATTGATTGAGCAAATAATCAATTTTCTTATAAGAAATTTCTTCCTTAATATAATTTATTTGATTCTATTTATAGAAGATTGGATTCAAAGCTCTTACGATAGGAGTCTTAAGAAATTTGAAAGTAATTGATTTTTTAGATAAGTGATAGAAATACATTTATCTGAAATTGTGATCGGAAAGATGGATTTAATAAACAGTTTTCCAAGAATAACCACATTTTAAAGATTTTTTACTAGAAGAAAAGAAGTTTTAATTTTCAAATCTTCCTTTTCAATAATATCATTTGAAAGTTTGTAATTAACACAAAGCTTAGAACAACTAGCGCAACTAAGTTATTCAGAAGTTTTTTCAAAATATTTGGTTGGAATTAATTCTTCCTGAATGCAATTTGGATCTGCCCCTGTATCAAACAGAGCTTCAGTTTCAATGATAAAGTTTCCAACAATAATTTTGATTTTGATATAAAACTTTTAAATTGTTAATTGATTAATTAATTCAAAAATCGTTAGAGGAATAACCGAATCATTTGAAGAATCATTATCATAAGTTTAAATTTTATGTGCATTTCTTCCTCATCAGTTTGATCACTTGATTGCATAACAGACAAAATACTTTGATGAACATTTTGTTGTTCTTTGATAAGGCGGATTTCAGCTTTTAGTTGATTAACTTCAAGCTAAAGATCTTGAATGGTTATGAGTTTGACAACACTCTTTTCAAATTTCTTAAGAGTATCTTTAAGATTAAACTTGTTATTAATTAACAAATTGTTTGATCTAGAAGAAGAAGAAGAAGAAGAAGAAGATGGTTCATTAAAAGAGTGTTTAAATTTTAACAAAAGGTTTTTCTTCTCTTGAGGATTGGTAATAGAATTAATGACCTCAAACATAAGATCTTGTTCTCTGGTGAGAATGTTGATTTGGGAGGAAGATGGAGAATCTTCATGAGTCGAAGATAAGTCATCTTCTTGAATTTGATTCAAGTTATCAGAAGATTGACTTTCTAAAGACTCCTTATCAGAATCTTCTTCAGATGAGGATTCAACTAGGAGCTTGATAATCTGTTCTTCTATAGAAGGTTCAAGATTAAGATTCATAAGCTTTTTCTTAAGCCTGCAATACTGACTTTTGTGGCCAAGTTTGCCGCAAGTCCAATAGACTATAGGTTTCTTAGGAATTTTTACCTTATCAAAGGGAGGTTTGGTTTGGAATTCTCTCCTAACTTTCCTAGGTAGAGTTCCAAACTTATGACAATGATAGATAGATTTTTTGGGTTCCTGACTTTCAAAATTGTGAACATGTTTTGTAGGTTTCCTAGGTTTAAAACAAGGAAGATCAAATTGTTCACACAAATTACCTAAATCTCTGCAATTTTGAGGCTACTTTCTGAATATTAACTTAATTTCTTGTCAGGGATTTCATTATTGGGGTGTTGGCTTCGGCTTTTATCTCTAACCTTATCCCCAAGTGATTTAGGAAGACCAGCAAGAAATTTTTCTTTCCATAAATGTTATTGGTTGTCTTATTGGGTAAAAACTCTAGTAAGGAAGGTATCCTTATACCATCTAAAGTCAGCTAAAATTTTACACCTAAGATTGAAAAAGAGTTCAGCATATGTATCCTTCCACAACTTGAATCTCTTATGAAATGCTGAACAATGGTAAAAATTAATTGATTGACTAAATCAAGGATTGATTTACCATCTTGGGTTAAGATTGTACCATCATTTTTCATTTTGACAACATTTTGGATAGTAATCTCGTCTTCTTTAGACAAGGAATTATCCCACCATCCTTTTAGTTGTCCCATAAAACCTGAAACTAAAACATTTACAATAACTGCTTTTATACAGTTAAGGGATGTGTCATAGGTTGTTGCAACCATAGACATTTGTTGGAGTACATTAAGAATTTGGTACTCACTTTTACCACTTATGTTTCATTCATAGATATGGTTGACATTAAAAGATTTTGAATGATCATTTTCTTCGATGAGAAGATCAGGAGCGGTTGCCCTTTATGGAAGTGTCACTACCAAAGGACAACTCCCTATGCTGAGAAGCTAAGCCTTGGTCAAATGGTGGTCTCAATTTGATCATTCTCGGGCTCATCCAAATCAGGTTAAACTTTGATTTAAAAATCATCCAAAGCTAATCAAGAATGTTGATCCTAAAACATGTCAGTTTCTTAATCAAAGGCCGATAGCTCTATTGGCATTAGCAACATCTTCAACAAAAGAAAAGTTTGTTGAAAATATGCCGATAATCTTTAATCTTATGAAGAAAGAAGAAGAAGCTTCTTCATCCTCAAAGAAGCCTATTGGAACCTCTTCTTCATCACTCCTATTAATCGTGCAATTAAGTTTTCTAACAAATTTCTTGACCAAATTATTGAGAAAATCCAACTTCAACGTTTTCTTGGTTGCTTAAACTATGTTGCTGATTTCTTTCCGCTACTTAGCAATCTCACTAAACCTCTTTATGATCATCTAAAAAAGACACCTCCTCTGTGGACTAATGTTCATACTGATCTTGTCAAACAAATCAAATCCAAGGTTGTAATTCCTAAGACCATCAAGTGGGAAGACATCAATTTCCTGCAGACATGGGCCATGGACAAAGTAGCTCCAGCCATACCTCAAACACACCAAGCTTTGAATCTATCAAACAGTATAATTCTGGTAAAGTTGAAATCACTTTCAACAGGTCCAATTCCTTCAATAGTGCTAGATCATCTTTCACTAGATATTTTAGATCTGAACTTGTTGGGTCTGTTTTCTCCAGAAAATCATTTTCTACTGTTCCAAGTGGAAGTAGTAGAATCAAGCTTTAAGGGGGTAGAAACCTCTTCTGCAATTCCTTAACCATTTTATCAGTAGGAAAATAATGAAGAAGAATCTAGATTTATTCCCTCTCCAACTTTTTCATCTATGCAAAATTATGAAGTTATCCATAATTAGTACAACCTGCATATATATATATGAGAAGAGATCAAGGTACTCAAAGAGTAAAAGAGTTGCTCCTCATTTTTACCAATTATTTTTTTAAGATCTAATTGTTGTTATAAGTAACCATTAGATTTCAAGAAAATGAATGGTGAAGATAAGTAGAAACTTTAAAAAGTTACTCTTGGAATATTTTGATTCATCTTATGTGAGAATATTCTAAAACTTTATGTAACCATAAAATTTCTAAAAGATTTACCAAACAAAAAATCAAATATCTTAAAATTTTAATTTATATCAAAATCGCCACCATAATCACCACCACCATCGTGATCGTCGCCATTGTTGTCATCATTACCGCCACGATCATGTTGGTGATAAAGACAATGGTCATGACAACAATCATGGTTGTGATGGTAGCAGTTGACAATCATGGTGATGATTGTGGTGGCAACCATGACAGTTATGACAGAAACGATAATGATAGTGGTGGTGATCAAATTGGTGATAAGTTTAGGATATTTTAAGATGACATGAATCAAATCTTTAAGATATTTAATTTTCTGTTTGATAAATTAGATTTTTATAGTTAAATAAAATTTGAATTTGAAATGCCATAATCTAGACCTTCTATTATTAATATATGTGTCTGACATATTATATGAGAATGATTATCTTATGTAAGAATAAAAATGATCAATCATCACAACCGTTAGATTAAAATGGAAGATTTCGATTAAAAGTATTTTAAATTAAATTTAATTATAATTTAACCATAAAATCTCTAAAAGATTCACCAAACAAATAATCAAGTATCTCAAAAATCTAATTTATCTCATCTTAAAACATCTCAAATCCTCCTCTATATGTATATTTTGTTACCCCTTCTCAAGCTTGTTTTTGTTGTGAATTTTATAAGCAATTATACAACAAAGACATGTTTCATGACAAGAGCATTTTCAGAAGAAAAAAAATATTCAACCACTTAATATGGGTCATCAGGAATGAGTTTGGGACCAATAGCAACTCCCAACTTTTTTTTTTTTTCACCTTAAACGGCACAAGGCTGTGTGTTTTTAACTCTGCGAACCAGCTCATCACAGAAACGACAACCGAGGCAGATTCATGCCATATGTATTCTTTATATCGATAAATCATAAAATAAAAGATACTTCGTTAAAATTTCTCTGGGAAAATTAATATACATAAACACACTCGTTGCATTGCATACTAACTTTTATGTGCCTTGTCATGTCTAATAAAAACAAAGAAAAGTATAATTGAACATATGTATTTCTTCATATACTCTAGATAATCAGTGCCAACGCCTAATTTGGTGATAGGCTTTCGGCTCTTCGTATGAAAGGCCAGCAACTACTAGCACTCACTTCATGCCTGCATTCCCAAAAAAAAATGTTACTTTCAACTGATAACAATATAAGAAACAAATTATATTATATATATACATATACGAAAAATACTAATGATATTTTTCTTCTAATACTTATTTTGTCGTTCGCTCAAATTTATTAAAAATCTCTAATTTAGTTATTTAAAAGTAAGATCCACTAAATTTTATATTTTTTAATACATTTGAACTAAAGAAAATATATGTTACCAAAATAATGTCAACTGTACTGTAGGGATATGGATATAGTGTGTTTGAATAGAACGTTGTAAACTTAATTACGTTTGCCTAAATATCACCATCTTTATTTTTCCTTTCAACTTATTTTATTGGTTAAAATTACATAAAATCACGCATATCAACTAATTTTTATTAATTAAAATTACATAAAATCATGCATATCGCATTTTCAACTTAAATCCAAATACACAAAGTACACTATGCCAACTGATGGATCTTTATGTATCAATTGGGTGTGTAAAACATTTATGTAAATGGATTAGGGTACTTTGTAACAGATTTTAAAGTTATATTATCCTTTGGCAGAGAAAAAAAAGCGAGAGATTGTAAAAACACTGTCTCTGACATTTTTTAATATATATTACACTATAAAGTGAATATCGTTCTTGAATAACGCGTGCAGGAACTGGAATTACAATTATCTATGTGCACACAAATAAACTAGTTATTATTCGTGATTTGTTAAGTAATTTTTCTGCTTATTGATTCATTGGGCCAATAAAACTTGATTGTCATGCAACAAATCAACAATTGTGTAAATAATTAGAGTGGGCTTAGTGGTATGGATTTAAAATAATATGTACGAAATCTTAAATTCAAATTTTAGTGTGATAATTATAAATAAAAAATCAATAATTGTGTTGTTAATTAGCTGACGAACATGACCATCTCTGTAGCTTTTTTTTTTTTACCCACCACCAACAATTGAACACCTTGAACATTTGATTTGATTTAAAGACCTTAAAAGTTACGCCTGAAAACTTTATCAATTAAAAGACTACAATAGTGTGGTGCCTTCGACCCTTTAACCTCCGTGAAGTAAGGCCCAATAAATCCGACAATGCGTGCATAGTGAGTGCGTACTTTTGTTACTTCCATTGACTTTGTCATTTACCAAGAAACGTAATTTGATTGAAAAACAACTTACTGTTCTGATTAGAATCAAAGAAAGCATTTGAAAATCCTGAAAGTTCAAAATATAGTAGGAAACCATGGATGCGTATGCTAATAACGTTTAAATTTTATTCAAGGTTATACATAGAGGAAACAACTGAGTGTTCTGAATCGAATCAGAGAAGCATTTGAAAATCTAAAAGGTTCAAAATATAATAAGAAACCATGGATGCTATATGCCAATAACTTTTGCTTATAATATGTTTTATGTATCCGTTTCAAGTGAAACCAGAGAACTTTTATTCAAAGTTATACAGAGTATTACCTATTTGGTTGACAACATAAAAGTTTTAAAGCTAATTAAGAGCTATCAAAATTAAATTCTTATTAAAAACTAAATACTTTGGAAAGTATAAGCAAAGTGAGAATTTCCATAGATTTTACTAAAATATTTCACACCTTTTAGTTGTTTTCCATTCTGCAGTTAACATCATTCACAACAAATTTAAGTCCTCCCAGCAAAATCCATACCTTTTTTCATGACAAATTCATAGTTTCATACCATTTTGGGAATAGCATGCAATTAGCTAATTGATTTTTTACAATTTCAACATGTAAACTCAATAACCATTAACTCTATATTCATTCAATCAGATATTTAGATTGAACATACCTGCTATTACTTCTGCTACTGCTACTACTGTTGCTGCTACCAGAACTTTTCATGCTTCCACTATTCATGCTCGACACACCACTATCACTCTCTCCCCCAGAACCAGAAAGGCGCTTCTTCTTCCACCACTCCTTATCAAGGCTCTTAGATCCATGTTCAGAAACCGAAGTTCTAGGAGACACCTTGTTAGAACCACTATTCATTAAGGACTCATTTTTAGTCTTCTTCTTAGATCCCAAAGAAATTGGAAACACCATTTTGAGATAAAACCCTCCACTATCAATGTTCCCACTTCTCTTCACTTGACCCTTCTTAATATTCATATCAACCTTTTTTCTACTACCCGCATTTTTGTTACCCAATTTTTTCCTCTCCTCTGCTCCTTTCTGTTGTGCAACTTCAACTCTAGGGTGTTCCACAAGATCTTTGAGAGAAAGCTCGTAGCTTGACTCAGGCATGTTCTTAACCATTTCCATGAGTTCCCTTTGGCCTCTTGCAATGGCTTGAGTCTTGGACGCCGGAGAAAGGCACCTATAGTGGTTTTTGCGGTGATGAGGACTCTTTGGTGGGCTTGTAGTCCAAAGAGGAGGTGAACAAATACCTGATTCATCATCATCCACCTTTGATCCTGTTCCCAATTGCACTTCCATGTCGTTATTGTAGCTGTGGCAATTTTTGTAATTTTTTGCCCGTTTCTTTGATGCCATAAAATCAGTGTTTGAGGCACCCCATGTGTCATAACCATGAGTTATGTGTCCTATTTCATTGGACAGTGGAAAAGAAATTGGGGGTTGGTCTCTTCGCGGATCAAGCATTTTTTTATTTTTGTGGTTCAAGGAGGAAGAGAAAATAATGATGCTTGTATGGGTGTTCAGGGGATGTTGATGTTATTGTTCTTCTTCTTCACACTCACAACAACACGTTTAGCTTCAAAGGTGATGATGCTCTTTTAATTTCTTGGTGACTAAGGTTTTTAAAAAAGGGAAAGAAAAATTGATTGGGAATAGTGTGAGAGAGCGTACTTAAAGTCAAGGAATTCTAGATGGGGTGCCACGTGGGCCTATTCCACTCCTTTATATTCACCCGTTTAGTCTTTGAGCATCCTTTCTCTCTTTTTTTCTCTCACCCTTTTGGTACCAAATAATTTCTATGGATTGTGATCATTAATTTTTGTTGGAAATGTCAGGTCAAGTTAAGTAATTTTTTTAATATAATTTATTTCACACTCAAAAATTAATTTGAATTTAAACTCTACACCATTCCATTAAGAAATATAAACTATTACGGAACTGTCTAAATATAAGGTTAAAAATATTTTTGAGAACTTTTTTTTTATAATTTTTTTTATATTTTTAATAGAAAAAATCTTAAAAATAATTGTGATTTATATTCAAATAGGCTCTAATAGTACTTATGTCTATGTTGATTTTCTTTTGCTTTTTTTGTCCAATTAATTAGTTAGTGCCTTAAAAAGAAGTAATTAAAAAAGTAATGATAAAAAAATACGTTAGAATATATATTAATATTTGTGATAAAGATATATTAATGATATTTTTTCTATGAAAATTTTTATTTTTAATATTTATTATAAAAATATTTTACTCTAAATTCTTTAACTAGTAGTATTTGAAAAAGATTCATTAACATTTGTCTTTTATTTGCGTGGAAGGAAAAGCCGGTGACCGCGTCTGTCTCGTATTTTTCCAACTTTGTTAAATAGCAAGACTAAGACATGACGCACGCACTTTTGCCCCGCGACTTTGCTAATATATTCAGTACAAATCAATAACACATTTATATGATGCCAAAATTAGAATTGTGATGAAATAACTTTAAAAGTAAAATATAACTTTTTAATTATTTTTTTGGCAAATATATTGACTAAATTATAGTAAAATTATATAATATTTAATTGAACTATTAGTTTTTTAATTAATGACTGTATTTTTTTACTTTTGTTTTTTAAAGTAAAATTCTACTTTAGAAAAATTAAGTCTCAAAAGATAAATTGTCATATAAGGAAGACTTACTGACCACAAAATCAAGTCAATCAGACTTATAGAGTCTTATTAAATCTGAGGGTTTGGGCTCTTTTTTGTAGGGACTTTGTTCTGTACCTTCTGCTCCTTTGGCTTTTTCAGGTCTTAACTCCTTTTATTCGTATGAAATGTTACAAAGAAATTAGATGGAAGCTCCTCCTTATAAGGATCTGGTTCTTGGAATTACTTGCTTCCATGTAATACGTGTAAAAAAAAAAAATCAGATATGGTAGAATGGAGAGGGCCACAAATAATTATTGCAAGGGCATCAGGTGCACTAAGATGTGTGTGGAGTGGATCATAAAGGCTAAAGCTATCATCACAATAATGTTGTCTCGTTCATTTGCCTTGACAAATAATAATGGTTGCTTTTCCTATTAAGCATCTGCGTTCAGTAATCATTGTCACCTCATCAAGTTGATAATAGTACAAATACTATTGCATGTTCACCAAGCAAGGTAAATAGTGCATCCCATCATCATGGAAGTGTGGCTGCAAAGAAACATACGTAGTTTAGTTGGTAGCTGTAAAAATCAGTTCTTGCAATGTGAGCAGGGTTGTTAAAAGGGTAAATTAGTTGAAATTAAAATTTTAAGTCCATCAATAAACGATTTTTTTTTTACTTTTTTAAAAATAAAAAAGTCTCATATGATGATTTCTATAATGGACCACTATCACCTGCAATTGAAAATAAAAAATTGAAAAAAAATAAGAAAAAGAAAAAGCACAGTTGCATCTAAAGGATTTTGGAGTTTATTAAAACAAAATTAATTTGTTTTTACTTTATTTTAAAATTATTTTTAATTTAGTGAACAATAAAATAAATTAACGCAATGTAGAATCCAACAACTAAATGAATCATAATCAACTTTTAAAAATAAAATTTATAATTACAAGAAATACAGCAATAAAAATCACATATAATAAAAATTAAAATACAAATCGATATAATAAATTGTAACAAAGTTAATTTATATATATATACCTTTTATGATGTGAGCAAGAACGATGGGATCTTGGTATGCGGGACCCTGGAAAGCACGGTGGTCTTTGAGCAACTTTTGTGGGGGAACCAACAAAGAACAGATATTTTAAATGATATTTTTATTATTATTTAAAGTATTATCTAAAGTATTTTAATAACTAAAAGTAAAATAATATAATTTACAATGATTAAAAAATTGTAAAAACAAAAAAAAATATTAAATTACAGGACTGAAAAAATATTTAAACTTTTATTGCAAAGTTGAAAATAGAACTCAGCAAGGAAATCGATGTTACGTGCTGCTTGTTGGATAACGTTCCGTTCAATGCTCGGCCAACTTTCTTAGGTATGGTGAAAAAGGAAAGTTGACATGGGCCTCAGTTCCTGAGGACGGCAAGTTTTTGGCCCAATCACGTTTAAGGAACAGAAATTCCTAAACCTAATCTCTCTCTATAAATAGTGTATTTATAGATGGAGGAAGAGAGACCAGAGACGAAGAAGAAGAAGAAGAAGAAAAACCCAGAAAGAGAGAGAGCTTTCTGTGAGTGGTTCTCCGGCAAGAGGCTGTTGCGAGTGAGTCTCCGAGAGGTTGTGAGCAACCCTTGTAGAGAGAGTTTCCTCCATTGTTGGTGAGGTTGAGCATTTACTCCGGCGTGTGGCCGTGGAGTGTGTTTGTAACCATTATTGTTATAGTGGATTATTTCTGGACAAGGTCCCGTGGGTTTTTCCAGTTTCTAGTTTTCTCCCACGTAAAACCATTGCTCTGTGTGTTTTATCTCTCCTGCACTTTCTCATTTACGTTTCCGCATTTACTGTTTGATTATGGGTTGAGTTTGAAACTCCACAGTTTGCTGTTTTAGTTGGTGGAGAAGGTGACGCGCACCATCGTTCTCCCAACAGAGTGGTATCAGAGCCCCAGGTTCAGCGGGTTCTGAGAAGAGAAAGGAGACAGGATGGAGACAAGTACCAGTGGTAGTATCGCCCATGACAGGGATATGTTCAAGTTGACTGCCGACAACTTCACCTACTGGAGACCGATGATGGAAGATCATCTGTATTGCAAAGACTTGTATGATCCTATTGTCCTGGATGAGAAGCCGACAGGCAAGTCGGACAGGGATTGGGAGATTCTGAGTTGGAAGGCAGTGGCCATGATCAGGAAGTATATTGACAAGTCTCTATTCGAGCACGTGTCCGAGTTCACCAATGCCTTCGAATTATGGAACAAGTTAGAGTCCATGATTCAGAAGAAGACTCCGAGAAACAAGGCACATCTCGTCCGCCGGCTTGTGAAGCTGGAGTACACGGAAGGGATGAGCATGATCGAGCACCTCAACACATACAAAGGTATTGTGAACCAGTTGTCCAAGGCCGAGATGAAAATTGACAACGAGATGTAGGCTTTTTTGTTGCTGAGTTCATTGCCAGAGAGTTGGGATACCCTGGTAGTGACGTTGAGCAACTCGGCTCCTGAAGGGAAACTGGAGATGGATGTCTTAACCGACAGCCTCCTGAATGAAGAAGCCAGGAGAAGAGAACGAGGTGTATCCAACACGTTTGACGCCAACATGGCTGAGAGGAGTAAGTCCGCCTTCTGGGCTCGAGGCAAGAGCCAAGGTCGTGAGAGGCGGGGTAGGCCCCAAGATCGGTCAAGACCGAAGGGTGAACTGAAGTTGAAACGACTGCTTCTACTCCACTTAATTTCGTAAGTATTTTATAAAATTACAGGGGTTTTTTTTTTTTTTTCCATAAGTATCAACGCCCCAAAGTTAATTTGAGAATGTTTTTTTTTTTTTTTTTTAAAATGAAGGTTTAAATGAAAATTTCGAACGAATTTAGAGATAATAAAAGTTCTCACACGTTATTTAAAACATATAATCCAGGATACCAAACATACCACACAGTCCCTTTATTACATATCCAAAGTCCATATATAAACAGTCCGTAGTACATTGCAAGCACAAATCAGCAAAAGCATACAACCAGCATATAATCTTCATTCTATCTTCTCGGACGATATCCATATCACTGTTTTTCTGCTCGCCCAAATAAATTGGGGTCATCACAGGTGTCAACCACACAACACAAAATAGGGTTAGTTTTGATAAACAAAATTTAAATATTAATAAACCACTTAATAAATCAAATTTAAATATACGTAACAATTGTAAATATTTCCACACACAGAATTTCCATGAAATGCATGCTTATCTTATTATATGATGCATGACTGAGATCTCAGCTTTTCAACGTCTCAACGTCTCAATAATTGTGGCCACAGTCAGATAACCCCACCCTCACCTTAGTGGAACGAACTTATCCATCCCGTCAGGGTAGCCCAGTGTCGCGTAGGAGCCTCACTCCCATCCATGTGATCATCATGGTGGTGTGGTTCCCCACTGTCTCAACTACCCCCAAGTTAAACACGTATGGAACTCAGTTTAGTTATCTGACAAAACACCTCTTTACGAGGATCGTCTCATCGTCTCAAATTCTACCCCATCGGGTAGATGCACATGAAAATGCACACATGATTTATTTTCCTCTTGTAAATTATTCTTTTATTTCCATCACATCTCAATATCATCACAAGATCATCACGAGATCATCACGAATTCAATACCATCACAGGGTCATCACCAACCCAAGATCATTACATCAAACTTCTAAATCATCACATCAAACTTCTCAAGGCCAAATGATACCACAAGGCCATCACGTAGTTCACTTTTAAATTATTATTATTATTAGAATTGCTTTACTTCTTATATCAGTTTTGTATTTGCTTTCACCACTTACAAGTCACATAAAATAACACTATTGAACGGATGTTCAAATATTAACAAGTTCCTATATGAATATGCTGTTTTATTTGGAGTTAACATAATTTACAGCCACCTACCTCATATAATATAGCTTTCACCCATAATAATTTAATTACAGCACTGCAGTCATACAGTTTTATTTTTCGTTAATTTATTAACAGCTTATTTACATACAGATTTTGTTAATTAGCTAACAGCTTCTTTAACATACAGATTTATTTGACAACATACAGATTTAATTATTTACAGCAACATACAGATTTAATTATAAATATATATATAGCAACATACAGATTTAATTTAAATACAGCGTCATCATATAACGATTTAGATACCGCGTCGATTGATTTTGTAAATTAACTTACAGTACTTGTTTTAATTAAATTTTAATACAGAAAATCAAAACAAGTATGCAACAATCATCTCTATAAATCCTAGCTTAAGATACCAAATATATTTTGTCCATAATTCATTAAAATCAGGCGAAACAATTAGTCAAATGAACAACAAAAGACGTGCTAAACAAATTTATAAATAACAAAGTATTTAAACTCATTCAAAATTCCTTTAAAACATAATTCTAAACTATTAAATTTTACACATAAAAATTAAATTTAGTGTCATCTTTTCCAATTAATTTATCACCCTAAAACTTTATTATACTAAGTAAGATTTAGAGTTAATATTTACACTTTGATTCATCAAGGCTAACTAATTTTACAACTTCCATTATGTCTTACTAAATTTGAGTTCTCTTAGCTTAGCCTTAATCCTAGTATATTTCTAAGAAATTAAACTATTCTAATCAACTACTTAAACAATAATATTTGAACAAATTAAGAGCTAGAAGCTTGATACAATTTTACATAAGTGAAGTGATTTATCTCTTTCTCTTCTATATCTTTAATTAATAAGCTTAATCTTTTAAATTCTATTTATCAAAGCTACCCTTACCTTAATTGATGACCGAAATTAAATAAGCTTGGTCCCTTGCTTCCCAAATTCACGTGGACTTGTTGGCCTTGGCTTAAGGAAAAATGATAGATAAAAAGAAGGATGTGCTGGTGGGTAAAGCTTGGTGTCTAGGGGTCACTAAAGTTAAAAAAAAACAAGAAGCAAGTGAGGGAGAAAAACTGCACGTTTAGTTTTGCTTTTGCTCCCTTTGGTGTTTCAATTGGAAAAGCACAAAACAAGTGGGGTAGTGCACGGTTTTCTCTTACTAAGCTGACCCCAAAATTTCCTCTTTCATCCCTTATATAACAAGAGTGCCTTAATTCCTATTGGTGGAAACTTTGCTCCCTTGGCCCCACTTCAAATGTTGTGCACGGTTTGTAGTGGCTGAACACAAGCAGATTTTTTTTTTTCCAAGCATTTATTAAAGATTCCCTTGTTGTACTTGCTCTTATGCTTCTCATTAAAAGCTTGTCTCCAATTATATTCCTACTTTCCACATGCATCCATTTAATTGGTTATTCCTTTTGCTCTTAATCTTGGCCCCCACAATATACTTGTAGCTTGAAATTCACGTGGACTTTGGATTCAAGGCAGTTGGTTGGTATTTTTTCTTTTGACCGTGAGAACCATTTGAGTTCTAATTGATTGCTTTTTACTTCCCTTTTCTCCTCTTAGCCGTAGCACTTTTTTCTATTTCCATAATATTTGTTTTTCTTTTTGCCTCATCTTTGTTTCTAATCATTTCTTCTTCCATGGTTTATATATATAAAAATCTTAAGTCCTTTGTCCCTTAAGTATTCAGCCACTTCATGTTTTAAAGACCGAAGCCACCTTATTTTCCTTGTATTCCAAATAGCCTAAATCTTATTTTCTTATTGTTTTAATTTATAAAATTACTACACTATCTTAGTCATTAAATCTATTTAGTCCATCATCACAAGGAAATTCCTAAATTTATATTTATCATTCTCACATAATTTCTAGTGCTTATAATAACTTAAATTGAATTCCATTTCAAAATATGTATTTAATTCTAAAAATCTTGCTAGTTAGTAAATTTTAATTTTCTAAATATTCTAAAATTTTACTTTAACTCTATTAAAAATATTGGGGTGTTACAGAAGTGCTTTTATTGTGGGAAGCCCGGACACAAGAAAGCCGACTGCTGGATTCTGCAAAAGGATGAGCAGAATGAGTCTGTGAAGTCAGACCAGAGTTCACAGAAAAAAAGCACCACGACGGTAGTTGCCAGTGCAAATGCCGAGGTATTCCTCCTGAGAGAGGATAATTCTGTGAATGTAGCCTTCGATGATTGCACCTGAATAGTGGATTCAGGGGCTTCTTTCCATGTGACCCCTCACAGAAGGTTTTTCTCCTCCTACCGGAATGGAGATTGTGGAACTATGAAGATGGGGAATCAGGTAACCAGCAAGATTGTTGGTATCAGCGATGTGACCCTGACCTCGGAAGTAGGGTGTCGGATCGTGCTCAAGGACGTGAGGCACGTACCTGATATGCGGCTAAATCTAATCTCGGTAGGGAAGTTAGATGATGCCGGGCTTGTAAATAGCTTTGAGGGCTGTAGATGGAAACTGGCCAAGAATAATTTGGTGATGGCCAGAGAAAAGAAGGAAGGCTCCTTGTATGTAATGCAAGGGAGGATGATTGGCAGTGAAGCCAACACGGTCTTTGATGGTTCAAGTCTGGAGCTGTGGCACAAGCGTCTCGGCCACATGAGCTAGAAGGGACTTGAAATTCTGGAGAAGAAAGAGCTACTGACCGGGTTGAAGGGTCAAGTGCTGGAGAGTTGCTCGCACTGCCTAGCTGGGAAGCAGCACCGGGTTTCGTTTGCGAGACCGGATCAACCTCGGAGACGGAGGCACATACTTAACCTCGTCCATACTGACGTCTGCTCCATGTCGGAGAGATCGCTTGGAGGCGCGCAGTATTTTGTCTCTTTCATCGATGACCACTCCCGCAGAGTGTGGGTTTTCCTTATGAAGACTAAGGACCAGGTTCTCCAATACTTCAAAGAGTTCTACACAATGGTGGAGAGGGAGACCGGGAAGAAATTGAAGGTGGTCAGATCAGATAATGGCGGTGAATACAGGGTCCCTTTGAAGCTTACTGCAGAGAAGCCAGGATCAGACTGGAGAAGACGCCCCTCAAGACACCTCAGCTGAATGGGTTAGCTGAGAGGATGAACCAAACTATTGAAGAGAAGGTCTGAAGTATGCTTTCCAACGCAAGGTTGTCGAAAGGTTTCTGGGGAGAGGCGTGAGAACCGCGGTTGATCTGATAAATCTCTCGCCATCTCGATCGCTGAATGGAGAGATTCCAGAAGAAATCTGGACAGGTCGGAAAGCGACCTATGATCACCTGAGGGTGTTTGGTTGCCGAGCCTTCGTGCATGTCCCTAAAGATGAGAGGGCGAAGCTGGATGCAAAAACGAAGGAGTGCATATACCTCGGTTCGCCGAAAACCGAGTTTGGCTTTAGACTGTGGGATCCAATCAAGAAGCAGATTGTGATAAGCCGAGATGTAGTCTTCCATGAGGATGAGACCATCCATGACATCTCGAGGCCCCAAGTCCGGGTTGCTGTCCGAAGAGAAGAACTCGTCCCTCAAGCGCATGCTGAAGCAGGGGGAGAAGTCAATGAAGAAATCGCTGAAGGTGATGTTGAAGATGATGACCAACAAGATGCCGTAGATATCAGGATCCAGGATGAAAGTGAAGAACCGGATTCTGAGGAGGGAGAAGAAGAACAGCCGAGATACCCCACAAGAGAAAGAAGACCTTCTACAAGGTATCCACCTGATGAATATACCATAATTGCTGAGGAGGGCGAACCCTAGAGTTATGATGAGGCGGTGGAAAGCCTCGAGAGCGGCGAATGGGAGAAGGCCATGCAGGATGAGATGAGATCCTTGCATGAGAATCAGATGTATGAGCTGACCGAGCTACCCAAAGGGAGGCGAGCTCTGAAGAACAAGTGGGTGTATAAGCTCAAGCAGGAGAAGAGCGGCAAGGGGCCGAGATTCAAAGCCTGCATTGTAGTGAAAGGCTGCAACCAGAAAAAGGGGATAGACTTTGATGAGATATTCTCTCCTGTTGTAAAGATAACCTCGGTCCGAACTGTTTTAGCAATAGCAGCTATTGAGGACCTGGACGTAGAGCAGATGGATGTGAAGACGACATTTCTTCACGGTGAGCTGGAGGAAGAAATCTTCATGGAGCAACCAGAAGCGTTTGAAGCTCCGGGAAATGAAGGCATGATGTGCCAACTGAAGAAGAGTTTCTATGGCTTGAAGCAAGCACCTCGCCAGTGGTATAGGAAGTTTGATTCCTTCATGACTGACCACATGTTCATGAAGACGGAGGCCGACCACTGTGTTTTTGTGAAGAGGTATGAGACTGGTGACTTCTTGATCTTGCTACTATACGTGGACAACATGCTGATAGTAGGGCAAGACAAGGTGAAGATTTTCGCCCTGAAGGAGGCGTTGAGATCATCCTTCGCGATGAAGGACCTCGGTCCAGCAAAGCAGATCCTCGGGATGAAGATCATCCGGGATAGAAAGAAGAAGCTGCTGTGGCTAAGTCAGGAAAAATATTTTGAGAAGATCTTGAAGAGATTCAACATGGACAAAGCCAAGACAGTAAGCACCCCCTTGGGCGGACATTTGAAGCGGAATGAGAGGCAATGTCCCAGATCAGATGAAGACCAAGAGGAGATGGAGAAGATCCCATACCAATCTGCAGTCGGAAGCTTGATGTATGCAATGGTTTGCACCAGACCCGACCTGGCATATGCAGTTGGAGTGGTAAGCCGGTATCTTTCGAACCCCAGCAGGGAGCACTGGGAAGCAGTGAAGTGGATCTTCAAGTACCTCCGAGGAACAACCAAGCTATGTCTTCAGTTTGGAGAAGGCGAGACCGGGTTGCAAGGCTACTCGGATGCTGATCTAGGGGGAGATTCTGACTCGATGAAGTCGACGACGGGATATTTGATGACCCTGGCTGGAGGGGCAATCTCGTGGCAGTCAAGACTGCAAAAGTGTGTGGCACTATCAACAACTGAGGCCGAGTACATAGCCGCTACCGAGGCGTGCAAAGAGTTGCTGTGGATGAAGTGTTTTCTCCAGGAACTCGGCCATAATCAGGACAAGTACGAGCTGAAGTGTGACAACCAGAGCGTCATTCATCTGGCAAGGGAAACTCGACGTATCACTCCCGCACCAAGCACATTGATGTGAGGTATCATTGGATACGGGATGCGGTGGAGGCTGGAAAGCTCACACTTGAGAAAGTGCATACAAGTCAGAATTGGTCTGACATGATGACAAAGCCGGTGCCAGCAATGAAGTTTGAAGATTGCTGTGAAGGAGCCGAGCTTATGAACTTGGCATGATGAAGCCGAGGTGTGGAGGTCGGGCTGCAGAGTGAAGACCCCAGACCTCAGTGGAAGACCGAACTATGTCGGGTTGCCAAATTCGTCGCATTGGAACGGAAGGGGGAGATTTGTTGAATAACGTTCTGTTCAATGCTTGGCCCACTTTCCTAGGTATGGTGAAAAAGGAAAGTTGACATTTGGGCTCAGTTCCAGAGGGCGGCAAGTTTTTGGCTCAATCATGTTTAGGGAACAGAAATCCCTAAACCTAATCCCTATCTATAAATAGTGTATTTATAGATGGAGGAAGAGAGACCAGAGACTCAGAAGAAGAAGAAGAAGAAGAAAAACCTAGAAAGAGAGAGAGCTTTCTGTGAGTGGTTCTCCGGCAAGAGGCTGTTGAGAGTGAGTCTCCGAGAGGTTGTGAGCAACCCTTGTAAAGAGAGTTTCCTCCATTGTTGGTGAGGTTGAGCGTTTACTTCGGCGTGTGGCCGTGGAGTGTGTTTGTAACCATTATTGTTATAGTGGATTATTTCTGGACAAGGTCCCGTGGATTTTTCCAGTTTCTAGTTTTCTTCCACGTAAAGCCATTGCTCTGTGTGTTTTCTCTCTCCTGCATTTTCTCATTTACGTTTCCGCATTTACTGTTTGATTCTGGGTTGAGTTTGAAACTCCCTAGTTTGCTGTTTTAGTTGGTGGAGAAGGTGACGCGCACCATCGTTCTCCCAACACTGCTAAACAAGCAAACCAGAGAAATGTTGATAGAATAGACTACAAGACAAATTTCATTGATAAAATTTGGTATTTTGGTGTCGAATCGATCATATGTTTCTGAAAATGTTATAATCTTTATTGCGGCACCGTCGCTTCTAGGCTGAAATTTTGTCTACTGCCAATTGCCATTTTCTTGGGTTGAGTAGGTTTCCATTACTCTTCTTCGATAGAGAAAGATATATGTAACGTTATATGACTTTAGAAGTGGTTGAGATTTTGCTTCAATATATAGTAATTGACACATATATATTCAAAATTGATCACATTTTCTTTTTTCATTACAGTACATTGCATGTCATCCCCATCTTCTACATAAGCATCAAAGTCTTATCGATCTTCTTGACAAAATTTTGGACCCTACAACTCAATTACAATATGTGTGACAATTACGTATTGTTCACTTAAGTTTCTTTGGTGCAAATTGAAGGTTCCAACTTTGCATCACATCAACAATTAATTTTATGAATTTGTGATTACAGTCTTTCCAAATGCTTCATAGACATGACAGTATATCACGAATGTTAATCTCTTTATAAGAAAACTTATATATTTCTTTCTCGTAATAACGTAATTTATTTAGGAAAAAAGAGGGGAATTGAAATTTTGATTAAATACCAAAAACACATCTACCGATATAACTAATATGTTAATTGCTAATCAGCTATATATGCATGCCTATGCAAGTCACCTAACTATGAAGACATTTATAATGAGTCACCCTTTAAAGAAATATCTCTTATCCAACTGTTTAATTCTACTTGAGACTATATAATTTTGAAGAAAACATTTCAACCAATTAGATCTAATATAGAAAAAATACATCTTAAAAACCTATATATAACAACCAAAAACATATTTTTAATATATTAATATCCCGATTAATTACAAAAACACCAGTTGTCTCTATTTATATATATATATATACTTCGTCTATCTAGTTAGTTGTTAGCTAGTTCCATTATCTAATACCAGATCACCTTAATTGACTGAATTAAAAAAATACACACCTAGGTCCATTTAATGAGATAATTTCAAGAAATTTTAGTAAAATATTTTCGTCCGATAAATCTAATGAAAATTATAAGAAGATGAAAAAAAATCTTAAAAAAATAACAACAATTTTTTTCCTTTTATAAATATTAGAATTAGAATATATTGCATACATCATGTCATCATCCTTTAAGACAAAACAAAATAATGCAAATAAAAGCGATCTAATTAATTTCTATCAAATTAGAGTTAATAATGGATGGGATGTAATTAATGAAGTTAATGTATGTAGTATAATCTAATCATAATAAAGTTTTAGGTGCTATATATAGTAAGAGAATTCTTTCGCTTTTATACCATTAAAAACATAACTAATGGTTATGGCTAAAGTTGTACTTATTTAATGATACACATATTTCATCAAGAATATTAATGATAATTTTTGAGGCGTAAGTAAACAACACAACATCAGACGGAATAAAAAAAAATTTGGTTACATGAAACAGAATAAAATGGAATAAAGAATAATAATATCTTGCATATTCCCTACGTATATTAACTTTAAGCAGTGGCGAAACTAGGAATTTTATTGAGAGGAGGCAAAATATCATAAATAAAAGTACTCCAAAGACAATACAAATCTAATATAAAAAAACTATTACAGAAATTAAAATCACTTCATGACTTGACTCTTACTCTACATGTTTTCATATTGTTAAAATCATCTATAATTGAATTTGTGCTAAAACTCAAAACAATTTCTTTTTCAATGTATGTAATCAAAGAATCATTAAGAAATTGGTCTTCCATTCTATTTTGTAGTCTGGTCTTGATTATCTTCATAGCTGAGAAAGATCTTTCAGTAGTTGCTATAGAAACTGGAAGAGTGAGTACAAGTCTAATTACTCTATCAATAAGATGATAAATGATAGACTTTCCAGTTCTTGCTAGCCCTCGACATAATTCAGATGTAGTTGATAAATTAATTAAATCTGGATGTTTAGGAATGTCAAGCTCAAAATGTTGTAACTTCATCTTCAAATGCAAATAGTAGTTTATTTTATTTTAGAAGAATAACAACAAGAAGAAGAAAGAGAAAAATAGGGAAAAAGAAAGGAATGAGGGGATACCTGAAACTCTTCTCTTTCACTGGTTTACCAAATGAAACAACTTTTTTGACTCCTTATATTCTCTTGTGATTTGTGTTTCATTTGTGTCCATACCTCTCCATTTTATAGTGTTCTTTCTCCATCTTCCTCTTTATTCTTTTCCTTTTTATTATTATTTTTTTCCGTTTTATCATTTTTCTTTCCTTTTTTTCTTTTTCTGTTATCTCTCTTTCCCATTTTATTTTTATTACATTTTCTTTCCTCTTTTATGTTTTCTTTCCTTTTTATTGTTTTCATATTTTTTTTCTTTTTCTTTTCTTTTTTTTACTACGTTTTATTTATATTTTTTCTTTCTCCTTTTACCTTTTTTAATATTTTTTCTTTCCTCTTTTTTTTTCTTTCATTTTCATTTTTTTATTAATTTTTTTAGGGGGGGTGGTGGCCCACCCTAGCCCCCCTAGTTCCACCACTGACTTTAAGTCTATTTGTTTTCTCACATCTCCACTCTCTCCATTTTTTTTCAATCACTCTAATTTAAATATTCGTATCTCATAGAATATTAAATTTATATCCTCTTATGCCTTTAAATTTTAGTATCTATTAAATGGTTTAACATGTAATTTCTAACTAAAATATTAAAATAAATTTTATATATATATATATATATATATATATATATATATATGGACCAAATTACATCTGGATAATTTTGACACCATTCAATAAATTTTAATTTGATAATATATTTATTAAAATTCACCATTGGATTGCAAGTTATTTTCAAATAAATCATACATACAAAAATTCATATTAATCTAAAATTATTTGTTATCTCTTTCATATAAATTGAAATCAACATAATATAGACATTTCAAAATATACTAAAATATGGATCATCTTATTACCTTCTTTGTTATTGTACAATTTTGACACAAATGGTATTGGTAATACATAAATATAATTTAACAGTTGGATAAATAGAAATCACATTTTATATCAAGTTATAAAACAATGTAATAGTTGTCAAAGTTACATCGATATAATTTGATCTCTCCCCGTACATATATATATTGTATTATAATTGGTTCATAGCCATGTGAATTCTGGATTCTATTCCTGCTTTCCATTAATCTTTTGTCTGTCTTAGTCTTCTTCCCCTAGCTTTGCTTTCACCTTGTATGGTATCAGAGCTTGATGGGAAAGTAGGAATATATGGCTACATCTGGTTTATATTTTACTTATCTGAACGATTATTCAGAGATGATCTTATTTTCTTTTCTGTTACTTCTTTTGTAAATGATTTATGATCTTTTATGTCTTAATTGGTATTGTTGGGGTAGTAAGTCCCGATGAGATGAGGGCAGTAAAACCTACAAATTATTGGAACGGAAGATTAGAACTTTTGTCTGAAATTCATTGGCTTTAGTTAAGAGATAAAAAAAAAGTCTGGAATATATATAGCTGAGTTGGTAAAACGTAACTCAGATCTATCTTTATGTTTTATAGAACCAAAGGATGACAATGATATCATGGGATTATTTTATGATATTTTCTTCATGTCTCTCTTTCGCACTTTTTACTCTTGCCTTTCTTTCAAATCTTCCCAACCTTCATTTTCCTCTTTCAATCCTTCTCAAGTAGAAAATGCTTTAATAAAATCAAACCGAAATATTTTCAAAGAAGAAATTTCTTTTAAAGATATTAATCAAGATCTGTATGACTAGAAGATTTCCAAGATTCCAGAAAATGAACTTTATAAACCATATAGAAAATATTTTTGAAAATCTGATTTTATAATCCGAACTGTCGAAACAAACATCCGTCTTAAATTTGATTTTGATGAAATTAAACTTCTTTCAAATAGTTCTTTAAAACTTCATAAACAAAAATACAGCTTTTTACATATTGGATGTGTTCAAGTAGTTGCTAAACCTTTAGGTATAGAAGGATTAAATACCTCAATTCTTTTATATTTAAGAGATTCTCGTCATAATCAGTTTACAGACTCCATTCTAAGCATCGTAGAAACTAGCCTTAGTAATGGACCAATCTATTTCAACTGTTATCCCGATAGGACTCTTAGCCTAGAGGATGTAAACATTTTAGATGTCTTAACCTTAGATGTCCAACCTTATGGTCTTCATATGAAAGCTGGATCTATTCCAGTAAATATCATATATCGATTTCAATACAAGGTAATGAACTCATGTATGTCTAGGGTTCTTAAGCGTAGGAAAATCAGAGAAACTACTCTGTTTCTAACTTATACAACCAAGGCCAAGGTTGTAATTCCAAAAGTCATCAAGTGGGAAGACATTAATTTCCCTTAAACTTGGGCCATGGATAAGGTAGCTCCGACTAAACCTCAAACACACCTAGCTTTGAATCTGTTAGGCAGTATGACTCAGGTAGGGTTGAGATTACCTTTAATAGGTCCAACTCCTTCAATACTACTAGATCATCTTTCACCAGAGATTCTAGATCTAAAATGTTCGGATCTGTTTTTTCTAGGAAATCCTTCTTTGCTGCTCCAAGTGGAAGCAGTAGCAGAATTAAGCTTTAGGGTGTAGAAACCTTATCTTCGATTCCTCAACCCGTCTATCAGCAGGAAAATAATGAAGAAGAGTCTAGATTTATCCCTTCTCCAACTTTTTCATCTATGCAAGATTATGAAGTTATCCATAATTAGTAAGACTTGCATAGATTATGAAGCCCTTAAGCTAGACTTTGACTCTAAGGAAATGACTCCTCAAAGAGAGTGGTTTCTTAGCAATTATAGGGATAATAGCAAAGATCAGATTAGGGAAGAGTATTATTATTTCCTTAACCAGGTTAATACCCAAATCTTTTTCTTTGATTGGTTTAAATCTTATGCAGCTTACCATAAGATAGATTACCATTTCATTGAACCAAACACCAGTAGTGTTATCACTAAGTATGACCTTAAGGATGGCCAGATAGTTAAATCTGAGTTTCCTCCATCAACCAAGTTTATCCTTCCCAATATTAGAAATGAAAAGCATAATCTAATCTATGCCTCACCTTTTAAGTCTAAGGATGAGTCTGAACCCATATCTTCCAAAGATATTAAGAATCTTATGTAACAATCCAACTATACCAACAAATACCTCCAAACATTAGGAGAAAATGTAGGAGAAAGACCTAGCCTTAGTCTAGAAGCTAGTACATCTTCTTCTAAGACCATTCAGACCCCAATCTTTAAACCTTTTAGGATGACTAATAAGCTTAAGAAAGAGTTTGCTAAACTTAAAGCTTTTAACCAGCCTCCTAGTCAGTCTTCTGATGAGTTTAAAGATAAACTTGAAGGATTAACTTCTATAATCATTTAAGAAACTCCTCAGACTTCGCAAGAAGCTCATTCCAGACCAACCTTCACTAGGGCAAGATCTAGGCATGAGGCCCAAAAGGACAAAGATAAGGAAATCAATGTCCTTAACCAAATTCGGTAAGAAATTGGCAATTATGACTCTGATATGTCTATCCAGATTAATCCTATTAGAAATCAGCCAAATTGGAAGCAACCTACTAAGTTATATTACAATAGGGCAACCACTCCTGATCTTCTCCTAGAAGAAAAAGATCATTCCCAATCCTTTAATGCCAACCACATCTATGAATGGAACATAGATGGTAAAATTAAGTACCAAATCCTCAATATTCTCCAACAGATGACCATGGTTGCGACAACCTATGACATATCCCTTAACTGTACTGAAGTAGTTATTGTAAACATTTTAGTTTCCAGTTTCACTGGACAACTAAAAGGTTGGTGGGATGACTACTTGTCCGAGGAGCACAAGATTACCATTCAAAGTGCTGTCAAAATGGAAAATGATGGCACAGTTCTAACCGAAGATGGTAAACCTATCCTTGATTCTGTCAATCAGTTAATCTTTACCATTGTTCATCATTTCATAGGTGATTCCAGCTTATAGAAAGATAGATATGTTGAAATCCTTTCCAATCTTAGATGTAAAACTTTAGCTGACTTTAGATGATATAAGGATACCTTCCTCACTAGAGTCTTTACTCGAGAAGACAGCCAAGAACAATTCTAGAGAGAAAAATTTCTTGTTGGTCTTCCAAAATCCTTAGGGGATAAGGTTAGGGATAAAATCTGTAGTCAGCACCCCAACAATGAGATCCCTTACAAGCAATTGAGTTATGGTCAACTTATTGCTTACATCCAAAAAGTAGCCTTAAAGATCTGTCAAGATGATAAAATCCAGTATCAGCTTGCAAAAGAAAAGGCTCAAAATCGTAGAGATTTGGAAAATTTCTGTGAGCAGTTTGGTCTTTCTTGTTCCAAACCTAGGAAATCCAGAAAGCATAATCATAATCTTGATAGACAAAAACCCAAGAAATCTGTTTATCATCGCCATAAGTTTGGAACTCCACCTAGGAAGCTTAGGAGAGAATTCCAAACCAAACTGCCTTTTGACAAGGTAAACATCCCTAAGAAACCTATAGTTTGTTGGACTTGTAGCAAACCCAGCCATAAAAGTCAATATTGTAGGCTTAAGAAGAAGCTTAGGAACCTCAACCTTGAACCTTCTATAGAAGAACAGATAAACCGATTCCTAGTTGAGTCTTCTACTGATGATGAGTCTGATAAGGAGTCTTCTGAAGGTCAATCATCTAATAATTTGAATCAAATTTAGGAAGATGATTTATCTTCATCTGATGAAGATTGTCCTTGCTCTTCTCAGATCAATGTTCTCACAAAAGAGCAAGATCTTCTTTTCGAGGTTATTAATTCTATTACAAATCCTTAAGAAAAGAAAAATCTTTTACTTAAACTCAAAAATTCTTTTGATGAACCATCTTCTTCATCTTCTAGACCAAACAATTTGCTTATTAATAACAAGTCTAATATAAAAAAAATCTTAAGAAATTTGAAAAGAGTATTGTCAAACCTATAATCATTCAGGATATTCAGCATGAAGTTAATTAACTAAAAGCTGAAATTCGCCTTATTAAAGAACAACTAAATGTTCATCAGAATATTTTGACTGTTTTACAATCTGGCGATCAAACTGATGAGGAAGAACCTATTCAGAATAATCAACCTTCTGATAATAATTCTCCAAATGATTCGGTTATTCCTCCAAAGATTTTTGAATTAATTAGTCAGTTAACAATTCAAAAATTTTATATCAAAATCAAAATTATTGTTGGAACTTTCATCCTTGAAACTGAAGCTCTGTTTGATATAGGGGCAGATTCAAACTGCATTCAGGAAGGATTAATCGCAACTAAATATTTTGAATAAACTTCCGAACAACTTAGTACTGCTAGTGGTTTTAAGCTTCAGGTCAATTACAAACTTTCATATCAATAATTGAAAAGGAAGATTTGAAAATTAAAAATTCTTTTCTTTTAGTCAAAAATCTTAAAAATGCGGTTATTCTTGAAACATCATTTATTAAATCCATTTTTCTAATCACAATTTTTGATAAAGGTATTTCTACCACTTATCTGGATAAATCCATCACTTTCAAATTTCTCAAAACTTCTATAATAAGACATTTGAATCCAATCTTTTATAAGCAAAATCAAATTAATTATCTTAAAGGAAGAAATTTCTTATAAGAAAATTGATGATTTTCTTAATCAACCAATCATTCCAAATAAAATCAAATCTTTGGTAAATCAAATCCAAAACTCTATTTGTGTTGATCTTCCTAATGCTTTTTTGCAAAGAAAGCAGCACATTCTTGATCTTCGTTATGAAAAGGATTTTAATGATCGTCAAATCCCTACCAAGGCTCGACCTATCCAGATGAGCCAAGAACTCCTCGCTTAGTTATCAATTATAAACCTTTTAATCAAGCCCTTCAATGGATTCATTATCCGATTCCAAATAAGAAAGATCTTCTTAATCGTCTTTTTTCTGCTAAAATATTTTCTAAATTTGATATGAAATTTGGATTTTGGCAAATTCAAATCAAGGGTAGTGATTGTTATAAAACATCCTTCACTATCCCTTTTGGGCTGTATGAATGGAGGGTTATGCCTTTTGGATTAAAAAATGCTCTTTCAGAGTTTTAAAAAATTATGAATGACATTTTTAATCCTTACTCATCCTTCATTATTGTCTATATTGATGTTGTCCTTGTGTTTTCTCAATTCGTTGATCAATATTTTATACACATTAACATTTTCATTCAGGTAATCAGGAAAAATGGTCTTGCATTATCCAAAACCAAGATCAAATCTAGAGTTAAGGACCTTCATTGTCTTTACCTCCCCAATCCTTCAACCAAAAAGATTATTGAAACTAATGCCTCTGACATTAGTTATGGTGGCATTCTTAAACAGATTGTTAATGGCAAAGAACAAATAATTGCATTCACTTCAAAACATTGGAATCCTGCTCAGCAGAATTATTCTACTATTAAAAAAGAAGTTTTAGCAATTGTTTTATGCATCTAAAAATTTCAATCTAATTTACTTAATCAAAGGTTTTTAATTCGTGTTGATTGTAAATTTGCTAAAAAGATTTTACAAAAGGATGTTAAAAACCTTGCATCAAAACAAATTTTTGCCAGATGGCAAGCAATTTTAAGTATCTTTGATTTTGGAATTGAATTCCTCAAAGGTACCTTAAACTCTCTTCCTGATTATCTTACTCGTGAATATTTACAGGGGAGAAATCAGTGAAAGCCAAATGCCGGATTCCGTCAAATCTTCCTCCTTGCGATGAAGAGGAAGAGGCAAAAGCAATAAACCTAGACTAGTTGTTGCCAGTTTAAACACCTTTTCAGGGTCAAGATCTTTTTCCAAACAGGGAGTTGAATCCAAAAACTCTAGATCATCAACCCATTCGGGATTATTCCTGATCCCTCAAACACAATCAAGGTCTTTAGCCCAAAACCCTCAATCCTAAGCCGAGTCATCTACTCATAAACCAAAACCCCAATCTCAAACAAAGGCTGATTATGCCATGCCCATTCAAACCCTTTTGGCTCTCCAAGAACAGGGCTTAACCCATCTTCCTAAAGGCCTCCCTTCAAAATTTTAGGTTGACATTGCCTCAGAAGAAGATGAAGACAATGAAAGTCTTGCAACCATAATCCAAAATCTTAAAAATGCTCAACTAACCCTTCATCAACCAAAAGGCAAAGCCATTGTTCAACAACCTGAACCAGTGGCAATCCAAAAGCCTAAATCTCAGACCCAGTACATCTCGAAAAATAAGTTTAAGGATGTTATCCAAATGGAACCAGATTTTTGGGACCCTAAACCAAACAAAATTCCCCAAAAAATATTTCCCAAAGATTTTTAGGGAAACCAGTTCCATTACAAACCAATCTTAATCAGTAAAACAAGACATTTTTATGAATTTATTCTGGTTGATATAAACTCAGTCCAGATTAAAAATCATAAAAATAAAAATTATGAGAAAATTGCTTATTCAAGCCTACAAATCCTTAAGGTTTTAACGCCTAGAGAATTAGGAGATTTAAATAAAATTAAAAAAATTTCTCAAAACTATGATCCTATTGGTTTTTCTTATTAGGATTATCAAACTGCCTAACATAATGTCTTTTATTTTCAAAATAAAGATTTTATGCATTCTTGGTTAATCTATTTCAAACAAAATGTTAAGTACAAATTTCCTCAATGGTTTCTCCATTGGTGGAATTATTTTGGTCCAGTTCTTGATATTCTTCCTTCTGAAGTAGTAGCTAGATTAACCATTTTTACTAAAACATTTGAGTTTGGGGATGATCCATTCCCTGCAGACTTACATTTCTTTAGTAAAATGACTATTGCCTAGATTTTCCAATGGCGTTATGTTTTTGGTAAGGTACCTGCCAAAGGGCATCTCTCCATGCTGAGGAGACAAGCTTTGGTCAAGTGGTGGTCCCAGTTTGACCATTCCAAAGTGCATCCTGATTAAGTTAAACTTTGGTTCAAGAATCACCCCAAAAAAATCAAGAATGTTGATCTTGAGACTTGTCAATTTCTTAATCAAAGATCAGTAGCTCTTTCAGCCTTAGCAGCATCCTCATCAAAGGAGAAGTTTGCTAAGAATATGATTCTTAATCTCTTAGAAAAGGAGAAAGACGATGGCTTTGTTGGATATAGAGCGAGCTGAGAAGAAGATCAAGGAAAGGGTGAAGTTTTTGCTTTAGAGTTTTAGCTTCTTAGATGCCAATCAAATTGAAGACATTTGTAATTTGTCTAGTATTTCAAGAAGCTTGCCATGTGATCCTTGCATTGCATGAGCATAATCACATACATGCATTCATGATTTAAGAAAAGCATATAAAGTTACACTTTCATTTGGAAATATATTTCTCATGGCTTAGGTTTTGAAAAAATCTAAATATGCACTGTCTTAATCGATTACACACAAATCGTAATCGATTACCAGCTTGTGTTATTTCTGAAAAAGCCATGAAGAACACTGATTAAGTGTTTTTAGTTTAATATTTTTATATTCTTCTTTTATTGGACTTTTATTTTCTCATTCTAATTCAGTTTTTGTCTTAGGAAAACAAGTGAGCTTAATTGCTAATTGTTACTTATTTTTGGATTTTATGCTCACTTGACCTATCTTCCTTGTATAGGACCTATAGAGGTCTACAGAAATCTAAGTGGTGCATATGAGTAGTCCTTGGAAAGATACGGAAAGATCCACAATTTTGTCAGAGATAAACCAAGGCCAATTCAGTCATTTTGAGGGTCATTTTAAGCTTGGAAGTCAAAACCATTGCATTTGAATTTTTGGCTACGAATCTATGTAATTAGTAATTAGTTATATTAGATGGGCCTAATCATGGCCCATCCTTTCCTACTGACTCAGTCACTATTAATTAATGCAATTAGTTAGTGGATTGACACACTTCATTTGAGCACAAACAAAATTTGTGGTTTCTTTAAGAACTTTTCAGAATTAAAAAGTTCTATTTCTTTTTCTCTTAACTATTCTTCATTGTTCTTTATTTTTCTTCTTCCTTTCATCTCTGCTCTTTTTTTCTCATATAAATTTCATGGCTCTTCCATTGATGATGATCATGGAAGGCTAAACAATCAATCAATCCAAAGATTTAGTCCAATTAAGGAGAATTTGAGTTCTGGTTTGATATTTTAATTTCTATGTGAATGTTCATCTTCTTCTTCAATCCTCTTTTCAATTTTCATGATTATGAATATGTTTAGGATTGAAAACGAATTAGGTTATAGATTTGTTTCTTAATTTTGAATTTTAATAATAGATTGTTTGGATGATATTTCAATCCGATTTGTGATTTCAATTGATTTAGGAGTTAATTCGATTGAACTGCTTCTAATGATATTGAATGAACCTTCATAATATGATCATTATATGAGAACTATGATAATTTGTATTGCTTGGTTTGGTGAATTGGATTGATATTCTTGAATTTGTTTTACAACACCTTTTATCATTTCTGTTAGATTTTGCATTTTTCTTCAATTCTTGTTTATATTCCTGCAATTTTTATTCATTGCCTACAAACTGTTTGATTAAAATCCCCCTATTTTTTATTAGTGAATCAAAGTTGAAACCAAATTGATTGTGTCTCTGAGTTGACATAGGTTAATCCTGTGTTACAGAATTAGCGTAGTTTAATTATTTTGTAGCGATTCGACAGTCGTTATCAAAACTGGCACCGTTGCCGAGGATATGATTCATTGTGTGCCAACTTTAATCCACTCATAATTAGATAGTAGTATAGGTACCATTGATATTAGTATAGTATAATTCCATGAGTCTAAAAAAAAATTCAAATTTTCAAAATTTGTTTCTAGACAATAGATAGATATAAATAGATGATAAATAAAGATAATAAAATAAATTCAAAATTTCAAAAATTTGTTACTAGATAATAGATAGAAGATAGATATAGATAAAAAAGATTCAAAATTTCAAAAAAATTGTTTCTAGACAATATAGATAGATATAGATAAATATAGATAAAATCAAAATTTCAAAAATTTGTTTCTAGAAATTAGATGGAAGATAGATAGATATAGAAAAAAAAATCAAAAAAAATCAAAAATTTGTTTCTAGATAATAGATAAAAGAAGATAGATATAGATAAAAAGAATATTCAAAACTCAAAAAAATAATTTTTAGTCATTTATTGTGGTGTTTTTGAATTTAATATATATATATATATATATATATATATATATGTATATAAAATTCAAAAATCCAAAATAATTTTTAGACATTTACCGTGGTGTTTTTGAATTTAAAAAAAAATTTGGGCCAATTTTTCATTTTTAATATAGATTTAGCAAATATCATGAATAGTATCCTGATAGAGTAATTGTCTATTACTTTTGTTATTTCTATGATTTTTGTCTCTGATGAGTTGAACTGTGCATGACTGGGTCCCAATCAAGTGACTTGCATTCATATGATCCTGAGATAGATAAAACATTTCACAAATTGAGCAGAAATAATAGTAATCTAGATAAATTTGATAGTGTAGTTCTAGATAGTAGTATTATGTCTTTTGAGTTTTCTGTTTTTGAGTCTATTTCTAGTTCTAAACATCTTGATTATGAAATTTTTATTGATACAATGGCTGATAACAACCTAACTCTTAAGGATTTGGCTACACCTGATGTTGTTTATCAACCTTGGCGTATTCAATATCTTGAAACTAAGTTTAGTTATGAGCTAAAATCTGGACTGATCCATTTGCGTCCAAAGTTTCATGGTCTTGCAGGTGAAGATCCACACAAGCATCTTAAGGAGTTTCATGTAGTGTGTTCCACCATGCAACCACATGACATTCATGAGTATTATGTCAAGATGAAGGCATTTCCATTCTCTCTGGATGGTGTAGCCAAGGACTGGTTGTACCTTCAACCAAATCCTATCAACACTTGGACAGATATGAAGAGAAGATTTTTGGAGAAATTCTTCCCTGCATCCAGAACAGCATCCATCCCAAAAGAAATTTGTGGTATAAGGCAGCTAGCTGAAGAGACATTATATGAGTATTGGGAGAGATTCAACAAGCTGTGTGCTACCTGTCCTCACCATCAAATCAGTGAGAAATTATTGATCCAATATTTTCATGAAGGCTTGAAGTTGATGGACAGGAGTATGATAGATGCAGCCAGTGGAGGCGCTTTGATGGACAAGACTCCTCTTGCTACAAGAAAGTTGATTTCTAACATGACAACTAATTATCAGCAATTTGGTACTAGAGGTGCTGCAACATCCAAGGCACTACAAATGAAGTTTCTGTTTCTATGGTTGCTAATAACCAGAGGTTGGAGAATAAACTGACAGAGTTGACATCCCTTGTGAGACAACTTGCTATTGGTCAACAGCAGAATGTGATGGCAGCCAATCAACCAAGGCTATGTGGTATTTGTTGTGCACCTCATCAACCAACAGAATCATGTCCTACTCATTAAGAAACAGAACAAACTGCTAAAGTTTCTGCCATACAACCTGGACAACCATTTAGTTCTCAAAAACAATATAATCCTTACTCCAACACTTATAATCCAGGTTGGAGATATCACCCAAATTTGAGGTATGGTCCTGGTCCACAACAACAACAGCAGACACAATAACAAAAACCATTCAGACCTCAACAATAGCAATATCAACCCTCCAACAGCAAATACCAACCTCCCTCATTCAGACAACAACCACAATTCCAGCAGCCTGCACCAACACCTGCACAACCTGTCTAGAGTAGTTCTGGACCTTCCCTGGAGGACCTAATGAAGCAAATGACAACCAACATTCAATTTCAACAAAATGTTAGTTCCACCATCCAAGACTTGTAGACTCAGATTAGACAGCTAGCTATAACTGTCAACCAGATGCAGCAGCAAAGTTCTAGCAACATTCCAGCACAACCAATTATTAATCCAAAGAATGTGAATGCTATTACCTTGAGGAGTGGCACAGAGTTTCCAAATTCAACAAATAGTGCCAAAACAGTTTTTGCACCAAAACAGATTCCTCTACCTTTTCCTTCTAGATCCATTTCTGCAAAGAAAGTGGAGTTTGATTCTGTTCTACTTGAGACTTTCAGGAGTGTGGAAGTCATCATTCCCCTCTTAGATGTCATTAAACAGATTCCAAAATATGCAAAGTTTTTGAAGGATTTGTGCACCCATAAGAGAAAGCTGAAGGGAGATAAGCAAGTAAAGATGGGAAGAAATGTGTCTGCACTTATACAGAGTAAAATTGTTGCTGCCATTCCACTATCCACCTTGCCTCAGAAGTGCAAAGATCCTGGCACTTTTACTATTCCTTGCACCATTGGAGATTGTACTTTTGTAGATGCCATGTGTGACCTTGGAGCCTCTATTAATGTCATGGCCACATTAGTTTACAGATCATTACATCTTGGTGATTTGAAACCCATTGGTGTTGTCATTCACTTAGCCAATAGGAGTGCCACACTTCCACTTGGACTTATTGAAGATGTGCTGGTCGAGTTAATAATTTGATTTTTCCTGTAGATTTTTACATTTGGATATGGAGAATGAGTCTTCCAACCATGGTTCCACATTGATCCTAGGGAGACCATTCTTGATGACAGCCAGAACCAAACTTGATGTGCATGCAGAAACTCTTTCCATGGAGTTTGGTGATGACGTTGTCCAGTTCAACATTTTTTAGGCCATGAGACATCCTGTAGAGGAGCATTCTATCTTTCTTATTGATATCATTGATGTTGTAGTAAATAATGTAGATTTACTTTCTGAATTTTTTGATTTTGATCTTGGTTCTTGCAATTGTACCTATGATGATAATTCTACTATTGTGTGTAGTATTTGTGCCTAGATTTCCTCTGCACTTGACTCTGATTGTGTTGCAGATATAGGTACAAGTTTTGATTCTTCTATCTCCTTTCCATCAGCCACCAACCTTTCCTTACCTTCCACCATTCAGCCACCTTCCTTGGAGCTAAAGTCACTACTTGAGCACCTTAAATATGCATATTTAGATGATGCTTAGAAGCTTCCGGTCATCATATCTTGCAGCCTGTCACTTGAGCATGAAGAGAAGTTGCTGCATGTTTTGAGAGGCCACAAAAAGTCCATTGGATGGACACTTACTGACCTTCCTGGAATAAATACTTCCATTTGCATGCATTGGATACTCTTGGAGGATGATTCTAGGCTAGTAAGAAGCCACAGAGGAGGCTGAATCCCACTATTCTTGATGGGGTGAAGAAGGAAGTGATGAAGTTACTAGCTGCAGGGATCATCTATCCTATTTCAGATAGCACTTGGGTTTCACCTATCCAAGTGGTCCCTAAGAAGTTGGGTATCACTGTTGTGAAAAACCAAGAAAATGAGTTTATTCTGACTAAAGTAGCAAATTATTGGTGAATTTGCATTGACTGCAGGAGACTTAACCAAGCAACTCGCAAGGACCATTTCCCTCTCCCCTTCATTGACTAGGTTCTAGAGATGTTGGTAGGTAAATCACATTATTGCTTTCTTGATGGTTTTTCAGGTTACATGCAGATTCATATTGCACCGGAGGACCAACACAAGACCACATTCACCTGTCCATTTGGCACATTTGCCTACACTAGGATGCATTTTGGCCTATGCAACGCACCTGCTACCTTCCGAAGGTGCATGGTGAGTATTTTTTCTGATTTATTAAAGAGTTGCATGGAGGTGTTTATTGATTATTTCACTATTTATGGTTCCTCTTTTGATGCATGTTTAGATAGTCTCTCTAGAGTTCTTGACCGATGTATTGCGACTAACCTTGTTCTTAACTTTGAGAAATGTCATTTTTGTTGGATTCAGGGGGAGCTACTTAAAGAATGCAAAG